>CAWUFW010022740.1:0-89295 GCA_963921515.1 Calotriton arnoldi | reverse complement strand
AGCCCATGTTCAGCAAGGTGCTGAGGGATGTACTGGCAGCCGTGATGCTGTACCGGAACAGGTACATCCGCTTCCCCAGGGCTCGTGAATTGGCGGCAGTGAAGGGTGCATTCTATGCCCTTGGCAGAATCCCACATGTCGTTGGAGCCATTGACTGCACACATGTCGGCCTTGTTCCACCACAGGCCACTGAGCACCTGTACCGCAACAGGAAGCACACGCACTCCCTGAATGTGCAAGTGGTGTGCCTTGCGGACATGGTGATCACCCACGTGTGTGCAAAGTTCCCAGGCTCGGCCCATGACGCACACATAATGCGCAACAGCATCTTGCCACGGCTGATGTCCAATATGCAACAGGATCGTGCCTGTATTGTCGGTGAGTATGTGGAGTGGTGTAGCGTGCTGGCTGTGCGATGCTGTCCCCTGTCCAGTTGGATTAGCAACGGTTCTCTGTGTCCCTCACACCCAGGTGACTCTGCGTATCCGAATGGGGCATGGCTGCTCAGTCCATTGAGGAATACTCGCACCCCAGCAGACGATCGCTACAATGAGGCACATGGGAGGACCAGACGTGTGGTCGAGCGTACCTTTGGCCTCCTCAAGTCCAGGTTCAGGTGCCTGGACCGCACCGAGGGTGCGCTGGCGTACTCCCCACAGAAGGTGTGCCGGATAGTGGTGGCGTGCTGCATGCTGCACAATCTGGCCATTCGGAAGCAGATCCCCCTCATCGTGGATGACGGAGATCAACCAGGGCCCCAGCCCGCAGACCAGGACAGCTCGAGTGAGGAGGACAGCGGAGAGGAGGAAGCTAGTAATGTGCGGCAGCAGCTCATCGCCCGCTACTTCACTTGACGGTGAGTGTCCATGTACGACGGCTGATGTGGCTGTATCTGTGCAGGTGTGTGTGTGCTGTGTCAGGGTGGCCGTTTGTTCACTGCG
Source organism: Calotriton arnoldi (assembly GCA_963921515.1). Classification (NCBI taxonomy): domain Eukaryota; kingdom Metazoa; phylum Chordata; class Amphibia; order Caudata; family Salamandridae; genus Calotriton; species Calotriton arnoldi. The sequence continues at coordinate 88,354 of CAWUFW010022740.1, read as the reverse complement.
TGCTGTGTGTCAACGCTCCATGGCCAGGGTAGTATGCCACTGTTGGTGGCTGTGGCATTGTGCCCTATTGCTCTGTGCGATGTGTGTACATTGCTTGTAGTTGTTGACATGTACTGTGTGATGGGTGTGTGACACACTCATTGAATGTGCTCCTGTTCTGTCTCCCACCCCTAGGTCCCTACAGGCCCTCCGGATTCAATTGCCATGCCACGCATCAGGTGCCTTTCCGCCCAAGGTGGCCGTTGTATTCCGTACAAATAAGACACAGGGCACAAACAGCAGTTAGTGAAAAAGGTGCATTTATTACAAACTGTGACATGTGATTGTGTGTAAGGTGATGACAAAAGTGGTGCGTGCAGTGACAATGAGCTGTCGGTCATGGCTGCGTGATGATCAGGGTGTACCCACTGGTTCTATGTCCATAGTCCAACACACACATGCCATCCAGATGGCTGTGTGGAGTGGGATCGTAGTCCAAGTCAATGCAGTGGCTGGTCAAGGAAGGCTGGCGGAAGGCTGGCTGGCTGCCTCACTTGCGTTTGGAGCGTGCGAAGTCCTCCTGGGAGATCTGTTTCCAATTCGGACGGCCCCTTCCACGTTTGCGAGGGGGGGTGCCTGCTTGCGACATGCTGGTGGTTGAGGTGTGATCACTGGCTGTGGACGCAGGGGAACTGGACACTGCTGCTCCACCCTGCGCCTCGGCAGGTGGTGGCGGAGGGGAGCTGCTGTCCCTGGCTGTGACCTCACCGCCACCACCAGCTGTCCCATGAGGTCCACGATTTGGCCCATACGGGCGTCCATGGACCTCAGCACCCCCAGCACCTGCTGTCTGAAGCAGACCGGACCCATTGTCCTTGGGCCTCTTCATAGGCCCCAAGGACTCTGGCCATGTGAGGCAGGGCATGGCTCCCAGGGGAGGCTGGCGTTTCCCTGACCCTGCTCCTCCTACCAGTCCTGCTGCCACCGGCCCTGCCCCACTAGCCACATTGCTCACCACGGTCCTCGCTGTGGCTCCCAGGGTGGATCCAGTCGTCCGGGCCACCACCTGCGCTGGGACTGGTGCCAGCGAAGACGTGGCGGTGGTGGCGGCGGTGGTGGTCGGTGCGGCGATGGTTGCGGTTCGGCAGTGGTAGTGGCCACAATGACCGTGGGTGTGGCCGCAACGACAGTGGCAGCAGGGGGCTGGGAATGTTCAGCAGCCCTGGATGATGGGTTGGTGGGTAGGAGGGGTCCTGGGGAGCGGCTGGGCCCTGCCACACCAGATGGGCCTGCTTGGTGGTCCGTGTCCGAAGAGGAGGACAGATCCTCCAGATCCGTGTGTCCTCGTTGGGGGCTTGTAGGCTGGCTGTGCTGGCTGCTGGCTCCATCCCCAGCATCCAGCAGTTCGTCACCTGTGGAGAGAATGAGATTTGTTATTGTGTTGCACCTGGCGAAGTATGTATTTGTCGTCTGACATTGACAGTTCGTGCAATCTCGTACATGGGTTTCCCGGAGGCGTGTGTGTGGCTGTAGCATCTGTAGTTGTGTGTGCTTGGCAATGGGACTGTGTGCTGTGCACATGTGGCATGGGACGGATTGGCCATGCCGATGGGTGTGTTGCTGTGACCCTACTTATTGTGACTCTGGTGTATGCGGGCTCCTGGCCCATCCTGGGTCTGGTTTGTACTTTGCTTTTGGTGTTCAGATGGGACGCTTAGGAACGCATATGGCAACATGGGGGCCATGCCCCAGATTCGCATTTGGGAGGGGATATGCTTTTGGGGTTCAAATGGAACGCTTAGGAACGCATATGGCAACATGGGGGCCATGCCCCAGATTCGCATTTGGGAGGGATATGCTTTTGGGGTTCAAATGGAACGCTTAGGAACGCATATGGCAACATGGGGGCCATGCCCCAGATTCGCATTTGGGAGGGGATATGCTTTTGGGGTTCAAATGGAACGCTTAGGAACGCATATGGCAACATGGGGGCCATGCCCCAGATTCGCATTTGGGAGGGGATATGCTTTTGGGGTACATGCTGTGAGCCATGGGTGCCGAACGTGACATGTGTTGTGGCAGCATGACAGTGCATGGTTTGAGGTGTGTGCATGCTTGACATGGCCTGCATATTTGCTGTCTGTTGTGATTACTGGACATGGCATTGGACGCATCATTATGAGTTAGTGATAGTTGTGTGCCAGCCAACGTATTGCAGTTGTCCCATCTCCTTGGTGTGCGTGCTGCCCTGTGCCATGTGCATCACTGCAGTGCTCGGGGGGGTGTGGCCCATGTTGTGTGTTGTTGCTCACAGTGTGTCGTGCGCTTAATTGACTTCTGGCACATGGTTGGTCATGGGCATGTGTCTTAGCGTGACTGCTGTATGTGTGGCAGCTGTGCGGATGACATGCCTTTCATGAGACTGGGGCTGATGGATGGGATGGATGGTATGTTGTATGTGCATGGTGTGTCTGTGAGTTTGATGGGTTCAGTGGTGTTCGTGTGCATTTATGTTGTTCCGCTCTGTTGCGTCTAGTGTTGTTTGTCTTACATAGGCGTAGTTGTGGGGTGTGTGGTTGACAGGCAGTAGGGGCTACATGGACAGTACTTCAATGGTGTTTCGGTTGTGTGTGATGAGTTGCACAGTGGCTGCCGTGTGGGACTATATTCAGTGTGGCTTGTGCATGCAGATGTGGCTCCTTGGGTGTTGCTATGTCTGTGATGGGTCATGTGGGGTGTGAGTCTGTTGTTCATGTCCGTGTGCACATTGTTCACTTGTTCGTGACGGTGGGCGGTGCTGCGTGTTCGTCTGCTACGTGACATGTCCCATGTGTTGGTCGTGTTATGGTCCTCATGCCTCCAGTAATCCAGCCCTGTCCAGTTTCCCACCTGCAAGTTGTTCGTGCGTGCACTGTACTGGATGCCACATGGCTCTAAGCGGGGGTGCTCCATGTTGCAGGTCTGTGGGGGTGGGGGGTGTTGTGGGTCGTGGGGGTGGCTGGACACCCACTGACACCGATTGCTGTGGACCGTGATGTCTGCCTTTCGGCTGTCGTTGTGCACTGCGGTGGCTGACACGTGGCTGTGGGGTGTGGGGGATGCTCCTCCTTGCTGTGCTGTGGGACTGGGGCCTGGTGTGTGTTGTACTTGGGCTGTCCACCGTCCCACCGACTGCACTTTGTGTTCCTGCCACTTACCTGTTACTTGTCGGTTAGTGCAGCTGTGGCGGACACATGGGTGTGGTGGGTGCTCGTTGTGGCGCTTCTGGCATATTTGGGGACCTGTTGGTGGTTACGTGGCTGGCTTAGTGTACACATGTCCCCACGCATCTTACAGTTGTTCGGTTTGGGCTGTGTGTGGTAGTGTCTGTTGCATGTGTGTGTGATGTGTTGTGTATTGTGTGCTGGACATGGGGGTGTTTGTCCCTGGGAGCTGTGGCATGGTAGTTGCGCATGTGAGTACATAGCGGTGTGCTGGTATACATTAGTTTGTACTTACCAGCCTCCACTCCCCCTGCTAATCCGGCGAGGATCTCCGGATGTATTACGACTCGCACCTTCTCCTCCCACTCTTTGAAGGTCTTAAAGAGCGCGGGATTCCCTCCGCCAGTGACGGCAGCCAGCTCTCTGTTTTTGCCCTCCTTCTTCTTGACCAGGCTCTTTACGTCATTCCAACGTTTGTTAATTTCGACTCTGTTCCTGGGCAGGGTCCCGACTGCATTGACCTGGTCTACGATCCGGTTCCACATTCTGTTTCTGGTGGCTAGTGGTGTGTGCTGGACCATGTTCCCATAGATTTGTGGGTACACCTTGATGATCTCGTCGACCATGACCGTCAGCTCCATGGGCGTGAACTTGGGCATTCTTTGTGGTGCCATGGTGTTTGTGGTGCTGGTGCGGTGTGTGTTGTGTAATGTGCAGGGGGTTTGTGGTGCCGGTGTTTGGTGGTGGTGGTGGTGGTGGTGGTGGTGTTTGGTGGTGGTGGTGGTGGTGGTTGTGATGTGTGCGTTTCTGTGGTGTGCTGCTGTCCTTGCTGTGTCACTGTGTCCTCTCCTCTCCTCTCTGGTTTGCAATGTAGCAAGGGGTTGTGGTCTGTGGGAGTGCTGCTTTTGTACTCACCTATGTGGGTGTGTCCTCATGGTCTGTTGTTTTCAGGTGTGTTGTGTCTGGGGTTCTGGCCTTTGTATTTTTTGTTTGTCCGGGGGGTGTTTTCGGGATGTGTACTGTGCTTGTGTATTTGTGCGTGCCTTGCTGTGTGGACTTGTTGGCCATGTTGTGTGCTATTGGTTTTGTGTGCGGATGGTTTCTGTGCAGGTACGTTGGCGCCATGGCTTCTGCCGTGTCGATTCTCATCGGCGTTGTTTGCGCTGGCGGGCGGTATATTTGTGGTTTTCCGCGCTCATGTCGGTGCGATCGTAATGTCACGTGCGGTGTGTCGGCCGTGAGGGCGGGCGGTTTTGTGTTGTCGTGCGTGTTTCCGTCCGTGGCGGGCGGTTTGACTCCGACTCGGACGTTGGCGGGCGGTATTTTGTGTGCTTTTTCCGCCGATGGCGGTTTTCGGTTTGTGAAATCGTAATGGCGTGGTCGGTGTTCAGGCGGTGTGTGCGGGCGGATTTTTGCCGCTTCCATGCCTGGCGGATTTATTTACGCCGGGTATCGTAATGGGCCCCTAAGTATTAATTAATTAAAAATAAATTGCTTCTCACCCTTTACCCCTATAAACCCCATAACCCGCACCTAAAATTAATTACACGATTTCCATATTTAATTTTCAATTAATTAATATTAATTAACAAATTAATAATTAATTAACAAATTAATAATTAATTAAAAATAAATTACTTCCCACAATTAACACTATAAAATATAAATTAAATAAATATTAATAAATAAAAATATATAATTAATTTATTATAATTAAATTACTTCCCACCCTATTCCCCTATAAACCCACAACCCGCTACGGGACTAAAAAATGCAAAAATCAATTAAAATAAAATTGATAACTACTAAAAATGTAACACATATATTAAAAAACATAAACAATATTTATACAAAAAAATACATCACATAGATTTTAAATATATACTAAAATACATAACACTAATTAAAAAATCGATATTTTAAACAACTATATTTTTGCAAACGATATTAATGACTTCTATATTTTGAAAAACAATATTTCTTACCTTAAATTAGATATTCTTGACCACGATATTCTTGCTGTCGATATTTCTCACTGACTATATTAAGGACTTGATATTCCTGTAGTTCGACATTTCCAACTCAATATTTTGTCTGCACATCCATATACAGACCAAGCAATGCCCCAACACTAGGGTCTGTGAATATGCATAGTTTATTCTTCTGAACTACACACAATTCTCACAAACACCTACTAAAACCTTAAGTAAATTTAAACAATTGGGGGTGGGATAATACTACCAGTCTGCTAACACCAGTCCTTCCTTGGAGTTGTACCTGATCTAATGCAATATGAGCAACCTGAAAATGAACTGCTACTTCCCCTTGATGATGGGCAATCACCCTGAAACCCATGTCCAAGAATGCAGAGAAGTGATAAAACTAGTTGTACCAACTAGTGGTGAGGCATTACCACATCACCATGGTTCAAAGCGGACCTTATGCTGAAATAACTACAGTGTGCTCCCTCAACACCAGCATTTTTAAAGCTCCTCTGGGAGTGAGTCTTGGAATGGACCTCCAAACTTTGGAGTGGTACCTGAGCTAATGAAATACAAGCAGCATTTCAAGTACTGCAGGTCTGAACTGCTGTATCCTGTTGTGAGAGACAATCACCAAGTAGTATGTGGATAGCAAATCACAGGCATTTGAGCAGTATCTGCACCAAATGATGGTGAATATTTCCTTACTTGTGAGGTACTGAAAATATTATAAAACTGGAATGACCACAATGCAAAAGGGAGCTTTTGCTAATATGCCTCCAGTGTTCTTACTTCCCCAGTAACACCAAAACCAATCAAAGTATCCATAGATCAGCGTGAGGGGTGATTCTGTGCACAAATCAGGACTTTGGCAAGTGTTGACAGATTTGAGACTAAAAGTTAAGGAAGATATGAACTTGCACCTAAAATGCTTGCAAATTATCGCGAGAATATGGGCTCAGGATACTCAACAGAGAAATCTAAGAAACAAATGCACTTGCACTCACATTTCTTGAATTACTGGTGACAACTAACACTCGGGAGAGAAAGTTATGTTAATTACCAGGTGTAGGAAATCAGGAATCCCGGTGGTCCACTTATGGACCAATAATCAGAAACAATGTGACATCATGCATGTGTGAAAAAAAGAAAAAACGCTCTACACAGTCCCCAATGATAAATCTAATGTTGACTGTCTTTGAGCTCAAAAATTAACTTGCCACTTAGGGACAACACAAATTCAAAAAGGCAGGCTAGAACTCTGTATACATATCCATTTCAGCACAGATATGCTACACAGGTGGTTGTCACTGTGCCTACAGCAGCACCCACCACTAGGAAGGATAAAAAAAAGACAAACACTCAAAACAACTAGCAGCAGGGGTTGTGGAATGGCCACAAAGTAAGATGGCTGCATGATCTCAGAGCTCCACGCTGAGACGGGCCTCAGATGGCGGTAGCGGCACCAATAACATGGTGGGGGCTCGATGACCTGCCTCCCCGCCTCACCTGCAGTGTTGCCATCCTGATTCCTGACCCTCAACAGCCGCTGCAGTCCCCACAGCAATACCAGTATCTCCCGACATGGCTCACGGTGGTGTGAGGCCGTGGGGCATAGAGGCGGACATGGAGCCTTGAACTGTGGTACAACGGTGCAGCAATCCCAGTGCACGGCCATCGGGCCTTGAGCTACATGTGCAGCCCCAGCCCACAGCTTTTGGTGCTTCTGACACAAGAGGTGTTTTATCTCACATGTGGTTCCCACGGACCATTTCTCCTCCTCGGCCGCCGACCAGCCCCAATCTGGCTTGAGGGGATGCCAGAGCCCTGGAAAACAAAACGCAGCGAAATCAGTGCACTGTCATTGGGCCTGAAGGCCTGTGTGAAGCCCCGGCCAACAGAGCTGCGGCGTTCCTGGCTCCATGGGCATTCGTGAGGACCCACAACAAGGCTGCCTCCTGACCTCTCCTAGGTCTCTGGATGAGACAGGCCTAGCGCCTGGCTCCACTGGCCTGCCCACGTGTCACAACTACCTCTTCACCTGCCTCACCAGGACCTTTGCCAAGCAGGCACCTCTTAACTTTACTACCATGGCCACCCGATGCTCCCTGATGCCATTGGCTTCTCGGGATACTGCCACAGAAGGGTCTGGAGGGTCAGGCCTGGGCAAGAGGGAGTCGCCTTGGTCTGGTCTTGTCTGCGCTGGCCCGACTGGACTTCCTCCCTGCATGGGGTCCGCTGCCCTGCTGGATGCCCCGATCACAGCTGAGGGCTGAAGAGGTTGCGTGGCCTGCTGCCCGCTACACACCTGTGACCAGCCTGTGCAGGATCCAGACGCTGCAGCGGACTGATTCTGGTAGCCAGGACGGAAACCTCCTGACCTCTCACGGATGCCCCCTAGGCACTAACGCCTAGGCTGTACCTGACTACCTGTCCCCTGGTCAGCTGCCGGGGGTGCTTTCCCACATTGGAGTGAGGCTGAGCTGCCTCAAACTCACCTGCACCGAACTACGGCTTGCCATATATGCCACGCTCCTCTACACCATCACCTGTGGGGTCACTGAGCTCCACCCCGGGTCACCCTCCAGGACCAACGTGGTGCCTGCTCAGACTGTCCTTTCTTCATAGGGCCGCACACTACTTGAACACCTCAGCTAACGAGCCCCTCTGCTGCAAGGCCTCCTCTCTCTTCCCTGCCTACTGTTAGACAGTCTTTGCGGGCCAACGTGCATCAGCCACCTGGGACCCGGAGAGGGCCACCTTGGGGGGGCAGGAGCCACACTGCCCACAAACCCCCAACCCCTGCTGGATCTGGCACACGAGCGAGCCGGGAGGTACACGCCAACTGCGGATGGATGTCTTCAGGCAAGTCCAAGGGCAAACCAGCGCGAAAACTCCTCTTCACTGAAGCCCTCCTCCAGACTCGCCCTATGGCTAACCCAAGGGGAAATGTGTTCCTGGAGGCCGGCCAGCCCCTGCCCACCACATGCAGGGTACCACCATGAAATGCATCCTCCAGGAAATCACGGCGGTGGGACGCCGGTTGGTGGACATGGACGCAAACATCTCTGCTTTAACGGCAGATACCAAGTCCATCCGCATGGACATTGTGGGCTTTCAGGCATGCGTCAATGGGCTGGAGCAGTGTATTGCGGTTGTGGAAGAACACCTGAATACCTTACCAGAGTGGGACCAGGAACTCCTATTCCTGCGAGTAAACTCATCGACTTGGAGTATAGGAGCCGGCGGGACAATATCCAAATATTTGGCTTCTGGGAAAACGCAGAGGGACCTGATGCAAAGTCCTTCCTCAGAGACACTCTCCGGAAGCTCTCTGGTCTTCGACCCCCCTCTGGAGATACACCGGGCCCACAATGTCGGCCTGTCACGCCGGGACTCCTCTATGTGCCCTCGGCCCCTCATCGCCTGCTTCCTGCAGCACACACAAGCCCGGCAACTACTGTCAGCTGCCTGCTCGCATGGTCCTTATGTCCATGAGGGTCAAGAGGTTCACATTGCAGCAGAGCCACTACAAGGCCTTCCTCTCCCCCTGGCCACGGCACAGACAGCTGGACATTAAGTATGGGCACTTCGTACCTGCCTGGCTGTGGATCACCAAGGACGGTGCCTAAAAGGAATTCTTTGACCCAGAGGACCTGCGCCTCTTTCTCGACAGGATCTCTCAACAGGACATGGACACTGCCTCACCCACCAACATGTGTTTTGCATTTCACCCACAGCCACAGAAATCCACCACTCGTCACAGGCATTCCTATCCAACCCCGGTGGGTGACGGCACACCAATAATGGATCTCGACACAGGGCGGCATGCTCCCAAGGTGATAGGGCCCAGGCCCTCCAGGCCGTGGCGGTCCTTACATAAGATCAAGACCTAGACAAAATGCGCTCCCCCAGAAGCCTGCCTCCACCGTGGAGTGACTGTCCAGTGGCATTCCAGTGCTAGATCGCTTGGTGAATGTGAGTGAACTGCCGCAGGGTCCTGGGATAAGATGTCCACCGGACGGCTGAGTACCGCTATGATTGTTTGAATGTTTGACTTTCTAAATGTGTTAACTGTTGATTAATTCTCCATGTCTGCTATGTGCGCAGTACACCCCTAAGTCTCAGCCTCCCCTCTTAGGGCCATGTTTATCTTCTACGCGTGCTGCAGTGGCAGTTCGGTGACTTGGGGCAGCACTGAGGTCCCCCCTCTCTCCAGCCATCCCACATGCTCGACAAGTCTGGTATTGCTTTCTCCTCTTTGGTCTGCTCTGTAGCTTCCTCTCCTGCTGGGAACGCTGTTGTCCCCTAGTCCCTGGCTCCTGTGCACGTGTGCTCGCCAAGGCCCTGGCTACCCCCAGTACCCCCCTCCATTTGTGCCTGCCCCTGCTTGCCCCCCCTACAGTGCCTCCCCTCTCCCACTGTTCGGGAAGCCTCCCCCATACAGGCGATACACCACCGCAATCCTGCTACTAGGAATAGACCAATCCAGCCCACCCTCTTGCCACGGAGCCATGCACTACTGTGCGTCCCCATCTTCTACAAGGGCATTTCACCCTAGTATCCTACCACACCCAATGCGTCCCGGCCTCGCGCATACCTGCTCCCCCCCAGGGGTCCTTCCAGGAGCATCTATTTATCCTCGCTCTCTTCCATCAGCGAGCACACCATACCCCCGCCCACCCATACATGTGTCCGGCTCCCAGCCGGACTGCACTGCCTGCCAGAAGGGGTCCCCTCCCTCAGCACACCGTCTATGCAAGTCTAGAACCGTGGTACCAAGTTCAGTGTTCCCTATGCTGCGCCTCACTGCAGCTGCCTTTCCAGTTCCTTCCCCTTAACCACTCATTGCTCCCCCCATTGCCCACGTGTAGTTAACATTCTTAGCACTAGCAATACGTGACCCACGTCGGATAACACCCTCAGGGGAGCCACCCCTTTGAGTACACCCTTCCTTCACCCTCCCCATGAGCCCTACCTCCCCCTGACTATATCCACTCCCCACCTGTCACTATCTCCCCATCTGACACCTTCTGCATGGCTCCATCTGGTCCTAACTCCCCATGGGTACTCCTCCACACCCTGATCCCCCCACCGACCACGCCGCCTCTCCACACACACACCCTCTACACCCCTGAATGCATATCCACCTGTGCTCCTCCCCGTCCACTCCTCTGGTCCCACCCCTCGGCATCCTACTATTGCTACGGACCCTCTGAACGCTCATGTCTGCCCTTGCATCATACACCTCCCACCCACTACGCATTCTCTCAGAGAATGTCAACAGCCTTACCCACTACATCAAAGGGAAAAAAGTGCTCTCCTATCTCCAGGCAAAGAGGGCGGACGCGGCTCTCCTTCAGGAGACCCACTTAGACAATGTGGAATCTGATAAGCTGCAGCGTGATTGGGTGGGTAGGGTGAAACACAGCAGCGCTACAGCGGTGTCAAATAATGAGAGTGGTACGCCACATAAGTGCGGGGTAGCGATCCTCGTTCAGAAGTCCCTACCTGTCACAGTCGTGAAAACATGGTCGGATCAGGCTAGCAGATCTGCGTTCGCCAAATTGCGATTTGGGGACAGGTCCTTCTGTGTAGATTTGGTGTACGCCCCGACAGGGGCAAAACGCCCCATCCTTCACCAACTAAATCGCCTGCTTGTAGAGATAGGGGCCTCGCAGTATGTCATTGGAGAGGACTGGAACCTCACCAGAGATGCTGTCCTGGACAGGACAGTACACCGGGACAGAAACAAAGACCCAGACAGAGCCGACCTGGGAGATGTGACCTCGGACCATGGTTTGGTGGACCACTGGCTTCTGTGTCACCCGGGAGACAATGAGTGCACCTTCCTCTCTTGGCCCATGGCACACAATCTAGGCTGGACTGCTTCCTCGTCTCCCAAAGAACGGTGGCTCTCATCGGAGAGTCCTGAATATTAGAAGCTGCGCTGTCTAACCACTGCCCGGTCCTTCTCTCCCTTGATGTGGGCTGAGCCTCACCATGCCTCAAACCATGGCGGCTGAAGATACAGCACTATTGCACCCCCCAGGGCAAGTCTCAATTGAAAGCCCATGTCTCCACCTACATGTCAGACAACAGGGGCTTGGTGAACTCCCATAGAATCCTGTGGGCTGCCGCGAAAGCAACGATACGGGGTCAACTTATGAGGGATGCTTCTGAATCCAATAAGCAAGCGACTCTACGGTGGGCCAAATTGAAGGGACAGATAGCCGCACTTACCCGTCTCTACTCTTCTCAGTCCACCATGCCCAACCGCTAACGCCTGGAACTGGTGCGCATGACCCTCAATAGCCTTTTCACCTTCAAGCTAAATACACTCTTCAGCGCCTGAGAGGGGGACACTATGAGCAGGGCAAAAAGGTGGGTCACCTACTGGCAGCCCAACTGAGACAAAAGGAGGCCGCCATGGCCATACCTGTCATACGCTCGAAGAATGGGGACACACTCACCCGACCGCAGGACATCGTCAACAAATTTGCCTCATTCTACAAGACACTATACTCCCCAGAGACACCAGCGACAGCGGACCGCATGGCCGCCTTCTTTGAAGGTGTGGACCTCCCTTGCTCATCGGACAAGGGTAGGGAACTACTGATGGAGGAGATTAGCAAAGAAGAGATAGCGTTAGCCATCTCCAAACTGCCCCACTACAAGGCCCTGGGTGAAGATGGCTTACCGGTGGAATTCTAGATGGTCATTGGGTTCTTATTGGAATCCTATGTCATAATGGGTGAAATGTGTTGGTTTGAATTGCCAGGCTGAAGGGTAGTTGCTGCGACCTGCCGTCCTTGCCGGTTGTGTACTTAGGAGCACATTAAAAAGAAGATAAGCTTACCTGCCTCCGTGCTTCCTTTCACAGGCGACGAGTGACTGGCAAGGTTCTGTTGCAGGGATTCTGCACATATACAGGACTATGCGCAGGAAAACAGGACCTCGGTGTATGGTGGTGTACCAGCCATCCACCTTAGTGCCCAAAATCCCAATCCGACTAGCTATAGTGTCTCATTCGTTCTCCGTACTACAGCGAAGCTACCAATGATTAGACATCCCAGAACACGGACTCTTTCAGGAATCGCGGGAGCAAGAACACTCTTTCATTACTCACTCATACTTGTCCACAACGTGCGTATTAAGAGACACAGTATAGTTTAAAATGTTTATTTTAACTAACGTGCTCTAAGACACAGTACACGTGCCAGTACTAGCAGCATAATGCATAAAGACAAAATAGTAAGCATCGTTACAATTCCATAGGATACAAACGGGGACAGCATTTTATAAAGACAGTGGATAAAGGACTATAATGCCTTGCCACCCTCCCGTGCTAGTAACTAGTTTATTATAAAAATAGAAAACCTCTGGGCTTTGTCAGGGGGGCCCCCATACCTTAAGAACTAGATGCAAGGTTTACATCATCGGACAAGCACAGCTCTTCTCCCTGGAAAGGTTTTTCTCCAAGTGCTTCTAACAGGTATCTTGCAATATTAAAAGCACTCAAATTTCAGCAGTGCAGCTGTGCTTCGTGTTATGTCTAAGTGCGTGGGGCTGACCAGAACTGAATAACAAGGGACGTTGTTTTTCGACCTTGTACATCATGTGCAGACGAAAACCACAGAGAACAGCAGAAAACGTGAAAGGCAGAAATGTAGACAGTTCTCATGAACATAGGCACAAGCAGAGTTTGGAAAAACAAAGTCACGAAGTAACGTGTGCAAAAGAGGCATCATGGCAGCTAGGCCTAAGCTAACTTAGCAATGTCGACAATGAGGCCATAATCCACACTACAGTTTCTGCGTACAGCGCTTTAGACGGCCTTTTCATTTGGTGCTGTTCTGGAATCTACGCTATTCAGCTTCGTTCATGACTGTGGTTTTGGAGGTTATTCTATCAAAAAATTTAACTGGAGGCTTTTGCTTAGCCATTTTCAATTTAGTTGTGATTTCCTTGCAGTATCTCTTACCCCTGAAGACACACTTTAAGGTATAGTGCGGGTGCATTGCAATTTCAAGACCGCTGTTTCTGCGGGTCTGGCATATGACGTTGACATCCCGGCAGCCATCTTAGGGTAGTCGGGAGCCCGCCAGCGTTGTAGTTTCCAGTTTTCGTAGCAACGCTGTGGGCTTTGTGATGCGTGTGCCAGCGCATATTGCTTTCTGCTGAGTCGGTGTGTTACCGGTGACACGCACATCTAAATTTCAGCATCTGTTGTCAATTGATGTACGCCTGCATCTCCATGCTATGCTGGTGATTTCCCTACCATTCTTACAGAGTGCATTTTGAGTCAACACTTTGTTGGCAGAGTGTTTCATGACACTCACATCTTAATTACAGTGTGCATCTTGAATTAACTAAATAAAATAATCTAGAGTACCGGTGATGCCCTCACCTAATTGAAAAGCCAGTTTTAGCGCACCTTTACCAATTTGCTCCTGTTCTGAGGTTTTAGTGGAGCATTGTAAATCAGTGATGCGCATACCTGAACAGTATTGTTAATAAAATAATAAATAAATAAAACATGCAAAACATCAACACCTGGGTAAGTCCAGCATAGTTTTGTATGTGTGCAGTTACACATTTATGTAGATTGTATCCCACTTTTCATTATTTTGTCATTGGAGTATATTTGACTAGGGTTTTGAGGCAGGTAACAGCATTATTGTGCAAAGTGAAAGAATGCAGCAGAGTATAGTTACACAACCTTCATTTCTTCCAAACCCTGGGCATACTGATTGGGAGCAGAGGAAAGAAGGTTTTGAGTCATATTTGGATGCAATTGATGGGGATGATTTTACTTTAAAAAAAGTTTGTGTTATTGAAACATTGCTTGGGTCCACCGGGCAGGAACATTTTAAAGCATCTTCCCCACCAGGCTGTTATGGGAGAAGGAGATCCAGTGGATGAGTATGCATCCGCAATCAAGATGTTAGATGTGAGATTTAAGCCTCATAAAAATATGGTCATGGAGAGACATAAGTTTTATAGTCGCCATTAATTTCCAGGTGAATCTGTGGAAAGCTATTTGGGTGTTCTGAGAACATTAGCGCCGATGTGCGGGTACAAGGATTTTGAGGATGAATTGATCAGGAGTCAAGTGGTGGAGCACACCAATAAAAGGAAAATACAAGGGGCCCGATTCACAAAAGTAATCTGAGACGAAAGTCTAACTTTACTACTTTCGGTATTCACAAATGGCATTTACGAGTAGTAAAGTTAGACTTTTGCTCTAAGTTTAGACCAAAAGTCTAACTTAGACCAAAAGTCTAACTTTACTACTACTAAAGTTAGACTTTTGGTCTAAGTATAGACCAAAAGTCTAGTCAGACTCAAAAGTCTAACTTTAGCACTAGTAAAGTTAGACTTTTGGTCTAAGTTCGACTTTTGTTCTAAACTTAGACCAAAAGTCTAACTTTAGCAGTAGTAAAGTTAGACTTTTGGTCTAAGTTAGACTTTTGGTCTAAACTTAGACCAAAAGTCTAACTTTACTACTCGTAAATGCCCTTTGTGAATACCGAAAGTCATAAAGTTAGACTTTCGTCTCAGATTATTTCTATGAATCGGGCCCAAGAAGTGTTACTTAAAACTCAGAATTTAACTTTGAATAAAACTATAGTATTAGTAGCTGGTATTGAAAGCACAGCTACTTTCATGGTGCAGATGTCAGTATTCCAATCAGCACCTAAACATTTGGTTGCTAAAATAAGAAACACATATTCTATGAAGGGCATAGGGACATCTAAGAATTTGAAATGTGATGGATGTTGGAGTGCGTATCAATTGGGAAATGCAATTACTTGCCCTGCAATTGGTAAAGTATGTGCTAGTTGTAAAAAAAAAAGGGATATTTCGCAAAGGTATGCAATTCCAAAGGAAAAGAGAAGGAAAAAGAGAAACAAAAAGTTGTTAGTGCGGTGGAGAATCTTCTGAATCTAGTGATGAAAGTTTCATTTTGTATGTGTAAGATCAAATTTAGAATGTCTCTGTGGATGTTTCCACCATCAGAAGGCCTTATTGCAAGGTGATCATGGAAGGTGTGAGTGTGAACATGATGACTGACTCAGGGTCACATTTTCCGTTAATTAGGGAGGAGGATTGGAACCACTTCCAAGATTAGAGTGTTGTCATTAGAAGAAGCAATATCAAACCGGTTACTTATGGCGGTAAACCCAATGAAGTTGTGGGTGAATTTGATACTACAGTAGCTTTCAAAGGGAATGTGTTGAATGCCACTATGAATGTAGCCAAGTATGGATCATCCTTATTGGGTTGACTGGAACAGCGAAATTTGGAGATAATTTTGGATCCTAATAACAGTGAACAAGTGCTCCTGAAGAAGGAGTGCATGGGTGTGTGGGCTGTTGAAGAGAGTGTATTTGGAGAGAAGATTCAGTAAAGTATTTACTGACTCTCTGGGAAATTTCAAGGGGTTCAGACACAAGATTCAGCCCAAGGAACGAGCTGAATCTGTGGTACACAAGGTGAGAAGAGTTCCATTTTGATTAGACCTGAGTTGAAGAAGGAACTGGACTAGTTGAGTTCCTAGGACATAATTGAGCCCATTGAACGTTCAGAATGGTTATCCCCTGTGGTTTTGGCTCGCAAACCGAATGGGAGCTTATGTATGTACGTAGATTTGAGGGATTTGAATTCCAGAATTTGGGTTGACCATCATCCCCTACCCAACATCACCCAAATGCTGTCTTTCGTGAAAGGTGTCAAAGTGTTTTCCACTTTGGACATGGTCTCTGCCTACCATCAGGTGGTATTGGAGTGAGAATCATGGCTTTTAATGTCTTTATTACTCCTGAAGGGGCCTTTCAATTCAAGAGGATTCCCTTTGGGTTGGCCTCTTCTTCTGAAGTATTTCAGCGTTTGATGGATAAAATGTTTAGAGATGTGGAAGGGGTTACCTGTTTCTAAGACGATTTATTAGTGTATGTGTACAACACTGCAGAGCATGATAGGAGACTGGCTCAAGTTTTGACCATTCTGGAGGAGAAGGGTGTAACTCTTAAAGCAGAATAGTGCTAGTTTGGAATGGAACGTGTAGAATAATTAGGAAATAAGTTGTCTGCAAAAGGTGTAGAACTGAAGGAAAACATGGTAAGGGCCATTGTTGAAGCCCCATTCCTGAAGAAAAAGATCAGTTAAGATCTTTTATGGGTCTTATGGTATTTTAGCATGATTCATACCGAGGTGTTGTGAGAGAACACATGCTTTGCGGGCCCTTCTTAAAAAGGGTGAAAGATATGTATGGGAGGAGGAGTGTAGTCGTAAGTTTGAGGACATTATCAGGCACATGCATCAAGCGTTAAAAAATTTGCAAAATTTGCGAATCGCTAAATTATGGCGTTTGCGATCGCAAAATACCGTGTCGCAATGCATCAACTGCATTATAGCGAAAACACAATAATTCGCAAATTTAAAAAATCGCAAAACAATCTGCGAATAGTATTAGCGAATCGCTATTTGCATCCCCGAATAGCGATTCGCAAATAAGGATTCGCAAAATAGATGCATGAACAATCGCAAATTGCGAATTACCAGAAATTCGCAATTTTGCAAGTGCTAAATAAGAAGGATCACAACCAGGTGGTAATCATGAGTGCAAATCAGATACAGCTGAAAATCTACTTAAACCCATTGAAACACACCCAAAATGAGCTACCACATCTCACAATGGCAGGGATGTACCTGATGGCGAGGAGGATGAGGCTGCTGGCTGCTGGACACAGACGGATGTGAATTAATGAGCGCATCTTCAGAGTCCACATAACTTTGCTAGGACAGCAAGAGGATGAGATATACGATAAGTATAGGCTCAATGCAGCAATGATCCATGACCTGATCAATGAATTGGATCCCATACTGCAACGACAGACACGTAGGACCAATGCTATCCCAACGCATGTGCAGGTCCTATGTTGCCTACACCTACTGGTGTCAGGCAGCTTTCAGGGGGTCATTGCAGTAGCTGGAGGTGTGTCGCAAAGCGCACTTTCAAGAATATTCAAAGCATTCCTTGATGCCATGATGGCCAGGATCGGCTCACACATCAATTTCCCCACCAACGCGCATGACCTTGCAAAAACAAAACAGGAGTTCTACCAGATAGCTCGCTTCCCAATGTTATAGGTTGCATTGCTTGCACACATGTGGCAATATGTCCCCCTGCAGCACAGGAATATATATATAGAAATAGAAAATGCTATCACTCCCTTAATATTCAGGTTGTTTGCAATGCCAAAAACATAATCACTGATATAGTGGCGCAATTTCCTGGGAGTGCACATGATTCATATATTTTCAGGCAAAGTGGCATTCACACCCGTCTTGTCAGGGGAGAATTTGGAGAGGCACATCTGCTTGGTAAATATGTGTAAGTGATACTCACAGTCATTGTACGTATGCCAATGTCAAACTGCCACTGACCCTTTGCTTACCTACATGCAGGTGACAGCGCATACGCCTTGCATAATTACCTTCTGACGCCTTACCTCAATCCCACAACTGCCAACCAACAGAGGTACAATGCAGCACATATTTCAACAAGGAACATCATAGAGCGCACATTTGGGCTGCTGAAGAGCCGATTCAGATGCCTCCATAAGACTGGTGGAGCACTCCAATACAACCCTGAACAATGCTGCAAGATAGTAGCAGCATGTGCCATGCTGCACAATATTGCGACGAGGGGAGGAATGGAGATCGAGGTGTCTGAAAGCGACTCGGAGGGTGAGAACCAGCAAGTGCCACACCGCCGTGCAGCACAAGGGGCAAGTGCAGCAGAAGGGCGCAGGAGAAGATTGGACATCACACAAAACTATTTCTGAGGTGAGTAATGATGACACAAACAGTGTATATTACAATCACAGAACGTTTTATTCAAAGGAAATATGGCATGAGTGTCGGAGCACACTTTCAATGTGGCCAGTGGCACAGGATTCTTAAGTAATGGACATAAGTGTTTTTGAAATAAATAATGACTTGTAAGTCAGTCAAAAGGTCCGATCACATCCATGGTTACGTCACCATATCGGAATGTCATTGTATATAGCAGTCTAGCGCTTTCTCCCATCAACACCCAGATGCCTGTCAGAGACAGCATCCTCATACCTCATGTTGGAAGCTGAGGGGGTACTGCTGCGTGTGTTGCGTCTTCCTGCAATGGCAACTGGCATAGCTATGCTACTCAAGCTTGAGGCCCCCTCACTACCCTCTTCCTGCGTGGACATGTTGGCCGCAATTGTGGTAGCATTCATCAGTTCCACTGCATTGGTTACCTGGTCCAGTGCCTTCGCCACATCCCCGCTCCAATGGCACATTTCTGTTTGCATGGTCACAGACCTACGTGCCAGCAGTGCAGTTGATGTGGCCAGCCTATTGTTGGATTTTGCATAGATTTTGAGGTGCTGCATTAGTTGCCGATGGTTTCTTCTCTGGGATGCATGTCCCTCCTGCATAACCTTGGTCAGTTGCTGCACACTATCGCACAGTACTGCAATGTTGTCTGCTATCTTCCCAATTTGTATCTGTACTAAACGTGTGTTCTTGGTTTGCAGGCACTGCATGAGGAGCATCTGTCCCTCAAGACCACCCCAGACATCATTTGGTTGCTCCTCCTGCTGTGTTCTGCGTGATCTAGCTCTTCTACGCCGGACTCTGACATTACTTCTGCGGCCCTGTGTTTGTGGATTTGGGATGGATGTGGCTGGGCCATGCCTGGACTCATGTGTTGCATTTGCCTCATCATCAGACTCCATGGTGACCAGTGGTGGGACAGTTGCCCTGCGTGTGTTTGGGGCACTGGATGGATTTGTTGGCAACACCGGTGTGTCCATATCCTCAACTGCGCTGGTGTCCTGTATGTCCTGGTAGTCACTATCCTCAGCTTCTACACATTCTGCATCTGTGAGGTTTAACAGTGCAAAACAGCATTAATTTATGTCTGGGATGTCATGTCACAGTGATCTTTTTTTGCTTTGACATTAAATTTGGAATATATTCACTGTTATGAGTTGTTCTTATCCTATTTGTGTGTTTGACATTGTAAATGCTTGACCTGCCTACATCTCCTATAATGCACTTCCCTTCATGGATACATTGTGTGCTGGATGTTCTGAGTGTGCACTTGTGCTGTACTGGGGTGGTGTACTACCTTAATTATTTAGGTCAATGGTAACATGCAGTCATCTTACCTTCAGATGTGTTTGCTGCTCCTGACGTGTCTAGCTGTGTCACACCGACAACAGCTTCAGGCTGGATTGTGGATTCAACCATGTCCTCCATGGGAGTGTTCCCAGTGTCTGTCGGTGTTCCCCCTCCTGTCTTCCTTGCTTCCTTCAGACGGGCAGCTATGCGCACCTTGGCCTGGCTGCGCAAGTCGTACCATCTTTTCTTCAGGTCATCGATGGTGCGGTGTGTCACCCCACTGGCATTCACCCGGTTCTGGATCCGGAACCATATTTTTCTTTTCTCCTGCTCTGCCACTTTCAATGATAGTTTCCCAAACAGCTTATCATGGCTGTAGACAACTCCCTCAATGAGTGTGTCAATTTCTTATTCTGAAAATTTCATTTTCCGCTTCCTGCCTGATTGGCTGTCCTCTGCTGTTTGTGAGCTTTCCATTTTCTTGCAGTTACCAGGTTTTTCCAATCGCTCAATCCCACTGCTAGTTAGCTCCCAGAGCCAGCTCCCTCCTCTCCCTCTGACTGTGCACTGGAAATGGGGCTTGTGCTGCTCACTTCCTGGTTCTGATGTCATCAAGATGCATCACAAATGCGACTTCGCTAATTGCGAATTCGCTAATTGCGAATTCGCAATTAGCGGATTCGAGTAGTGTTTGCGAATATTAGCGAATCTTTAATTTTTCGCAATTTTTTTGTTGCATCTGTTTTTGCGAATCTCTATTTGCGAATCTTTAAAATTCGCTAATAAAGATTCGCAATCTTTAACATTGATGCATGTGCCTGTAAGTGTGTGGTTGCTAAATCTATTCCTCTCAAGCCCTTCGATACTATGGATCCCAGCATTGTAATCACTGATGCCAGCCAGAATGGGCTAGGAGCTGTCCTTATGCAAAGAAGGATTGGGAAAGATGAAGTTGTTGCTTTCGCTAGTCGGAGTTTAAGAGGAGCTGAGGCATCTTATTCTGTTGTGGAGCGCAAAGTGTTAGCTTGTTGGTGGGTTGACCATCAGCCCCTAACCAACATCACCCCATTGCTGTCTTTCGTGAAAGGTGTCAAAGTGTTTTCCACTCTGGACATGACCTCTGCCTATCATCAGGGGGTTTTGGAGCAAGAATTAATCTCAGATCCTTTCCCGATCCGAAAAAGCACTCGCCAGGGCTGCCCAATCTCCCCACTCCTGTTCCTTCTGGCCATGGAACCTCTAGCCTCTGCTATTTGCCAATTGCCTCTTATTGCAGGAATCCCTCTTGTGGGCAATCTGTCCAAAATGTACCTATATGCTGACGATGTACTGCTCACCCTCACAGACCTCCAACACTCCCTGCCGGCCCTGCTGGAGGTTTTTGATGGCTTTTCGGCTCTATTTGGTTACAAAGTAAACTGGGATAAGCGCGAGGCCCTGCCGCTCTCCTCTGGCACCACAAAAGCGGCAGCCCTCATGCCTCAAATACCTATGGATCCTGATCAATAAAGCGCTAGCCGGGATAGTGTCGGACAACATGGACCCCCTGATAGCCTAGATGAAAATGGATTTTGAGAAATGGTCCCTTCTGGGGTTTTCCATGTGGAGCAGAGTACAAGTGGTGAGAAAGGTCACACTACCGCGCTTCACTTACACACCGGACATAGTCCCCATGTTGGTGCCTCTAGCCTCCCTCAGCACCATCGATTTGCTGATTTGGTCCTTCAGGTGGGGCTCCTCGCAGCCCCGGCTAGCTGCACCCAAGCTCATGGCATGCAGCTCATGTGGAAGCTTATGTCTATTGTCCGTAGGGCACTACGCTCTAATACTCCACCTATCACAACTTGCATACCTGCTTATGGAGAGGGACTGAGCCTCCCCTACAGGGCTCAAACCCCTCAGCTGCACCCCCCACACCCTGTAATACAAGCTAAGCAGAAGGCCTGGCTATGTGCCCACTGCCTCTTCGGCGTGGACACCACTTGCATGCTAAGACACCGTTTTGGGACAATCGGGGTCTATTTATAGATGAGTGACCTCTGCATTAGACCTCTTGGATAGAAGCGGGCATTCACACCCGGGACCAACTTCTGCATGAGGTTCTGAAATCCTTCAACCACCTGATGGAGGAATTCGGTCTCCAACCGCGGCAAGGATGGCGCTACCTGCAGCTGCAGCACTGCCTGCGGCGCTGCTTGGTCCCACACCCTTGGTCCCTGCAATCATCGCCTGTGCTGTCATACCTGACTATGTGGGGCCAACAACGGGGGGTGATGTTGGGGCTATAGGGCATACTCTCAGGACA
Organism: Calotriton arnoldi; assembly: GCA_963921515.1. Classification (NCBI taxonomy): domain Eukaryota; kingdom Metazoa; phylum Chordata; class Amphibia; order Caudata; family Salamandridae; genus Calotriton; species Calotriton arnoldi. The sequence goes on along the minus strand of CAWUFW010022740.1, from coordinate 66,713 downwards.
CCTCTTCTACCAACCTCTTCTACGCAGCTGCCGCATCAAATGGTAAGCCCGCCTCTAGATCACTCTGGAGAAGAAGGACTGGCCCGACATCCTGGAACCTCTAGACAGGGGCACCGGGAGGACCGCTTGAAATTCTGCCTCTTCAAAACGCACCATTAGTGGCATTGGACAATGACAAAACTAAACAGGGCAGGACTCCTTCCCCATGCGGGCTGCTGCAGATGCGAGGATACTCGCTGCAATAGAGCTCACGTCCTTTGCGAGTGTCCCTTAATCTGCTCCTTTTGGTCATATTTTGGGGATACCTTGGGAGCATCCATGCCACTATGACTCCCACTCTGCCCTACTGTCATCCTCCTCCACGACACCGGCACATCGTCAGACCTATCCCGCCTGCAGCGTCGCCTCCTCCACACAGCCTTGGCCACAGCCAAGATATGTATCCTCCGCCAATGGAGGTTGCCAGTGCCCCCAACCCAGGAGGACTGGACAGTGGCAGTAAGACAAACAGCGTCACACGAACAAGCTATCTACAACCTACAAGACCAGGGGGAGGTATACACGCAGACATGGGCTCCTTTCTTACGAGATGATCCCTGAAGAATAGGATATCACCCTCGCCCTTCTCCACTCCCCTCCTTCTCCCCCTTTTCCTGCACTCCCCCCAGTGCCCCACGATAGGCATCCTTGAACACCGAACAGCCAATCCTCAATGCTTCCATGGGTGGCTCGCATCCCCTCTCCCACTACTGTCTTCTACCCCAGCCATCCTCCTAATCAAGGCCCTTCCTCCCCCTTCTATTCCCCATACCCTGCCCTGATTCTCTTTACTCTACTCGGCCCGCAGATGCAGAACCTTTCCTTCTGGGGGAGAACCACCAACGCAACTCTCGTCACCTTCTGGTCTACCGTGCGAAGCAGAGTCTATCATATCTCTTCCGCCAGACAGCAGGGGAACATGATGATTCAGCCATCTGTGTACACCCTCCCTTGCCCCCCTTCCTAGTACATACCCCCCTCCCTCTCTCCCCTCTTTGGCCCCATCATTCAACCACTGGGAGCACATCCCTCTCCCCCCACCCCAATCCAGACCCGGGAACCCTGGCTCCCATTGTCCCCCCTTCCTAGCAGGCCCAGACCGATGACGCATCGACACTTCACACCTAGAGGGACGCATCACAATGTTGGGAGGAGGGCTTGCTATGTACCACGGGTACCATACCTCCCCTCCGTATCCTCTTTCCCCCCTTCCTCTTCTCCCTGATAGAATTGCATTGCATTACTTTGCCTGATGCTCTTAAATTGCAGTATATGGTCTGATATTGAATGATGCTCTCAAACTCTTATACCACACTGTGCAATTGTTATATAAAGTTGTTGCAATAAAAAAACAAGCATTTGCAATGCAATAGGTCTCGCATTTGCGAGAGTTTGAGCTATTGGCATTGTAAATGACAATGTCTTTTATTTATGTGTTTTGAAAACCTGTAAACTGGTGCGTAAACACAAATTCTTTACGAGAAGCAAGGCTGGCAGGAACTGCGTCTCTTTTACCGCCAGCCTGGCTTCTGATAAGCATAGACTACAAGTACAAAGAGGCACAGTTACTGCCAGCCTTGCTTGTCGTAAGAAACACCTATAAGTACAAAGTGCGTGTTTACACAATATTTGCAGGTTTTCAAAGCACATAAATAAAAGGCATTGTCATTTACAATGCCAAAAGCTCAAACTCTCGCAAATGCGAGACCTATTGCATTGCAAATGCTTGGTGCATATTCCGTTTAAAAAAATAAATACGTACAATCTAACAGGTTATTTTCTGGGGTTTTTTATGTAAAAAAATCAGTAAAACAGTAAAAATTGTGCCTCAATTATTTTGTATCTGAATCCAGAACGCGTTAACCACCTCCAACAGGGAATTGTTGACTCCTGAGCCCCACCAGCCACTGGGGAGTCAAGGAAACCTTGAGAGTGTTTGCTAACCACGTTCAGTGATCAGCAGACTGGGACAAAGGACAGGGAGGTGAAAAGACAGGGTTATCAAGGGTGATACTACCCAGTACTGCCCACTTGCCGCAAAAGCTGCAGAGAAGGCCTGACAGGCAGCAAGAGCGGTGTAAAGGTACAGAGTGAAGTAAGGGAAAAGAGAGAAGCGTGGAAGGTAGGAGACGAGACAAATGTGGAGAGGGAGGGAGAGAGAGAATAGGAACGGAAAACAAGAGGGAGTAAGACGTAACAAAACAGAAGGAAGGAAGAGAGCAGGGACGTAACGCAGGCCCCTGTAGACCCTGAGGTACGGGGGTCACTCCTTCAGGTGCCCCCAAACCCTTCAGTGGGGCCACATCCTGCCCAAGCCGAATGAATAATTTCAGAGCTGAGAGCCTCATAAACCCTTTTCACATTCTGCATTGGTTGGGGGGCATCATTTTGCGTTACGACACTGGAGAGAGGAGAGTGCTGAAAGGAACATGGTAAGAGGTTGAAAACAGAATGGAGGGGAGCAAGGGGGACCACTTCCATGGGAATGTCCCAGCGAGCTGCTGGTTGCTCAGAGCCGATGCCCAGCACAGGGGGGTGCATTCAAGATCGGAGCTGGACTGGAAGGAGAAGCAGCAAAACAACTCGTCAGATGAAACCCACCAGCAGGATCGTGTGTAAACCGCTGCCAATAATGTGGAATCTGAGAAGCCTTGGCAATATTACCAAACCCCTGTGAGGCCAATAAGGCTTGCAAATAAACAAAGCGATACCAAAGGGGATGATGGACGGAGCGTTTGAGCTAATTAAACACTCACCCCCAGTCAACTGATCTGGGTTTAATCCATCATCATTCTTTAGCTCACTCCACCACCCCAGTTCAGACATGGCCATATGCAAATCAGTCTGACCCTGTGCCTCATGGGAACAGTCCAGCGCCGAACTGCCAAGCCATGTCTTCCCTGGACCGGAAACAAGCATCCTGGGACCGGTTTCTGGCTATTCAGCCGTCATCAGCCAGGCTAGCTTGAATCCAGTGGCAAAGTGAGCTAGGGACCCACGTCTGGGCATACCCTGCCAACTTAGGGCGAACAAAGCGATACCAAAGGGGATGATGGACGGAGCGTTTGAGCTAATCAAACACTCACCCCCAGTCAACTGATCTGGGTTTAATCCATCATCATTCTTTAGCTCACTGGATTCAAGATAGCCTGGCTGATGAGGGTTTTGAACCCGAAACCGGTCCCAGATGCTTGTTTCTGGTCCAGGGTAGACATGGCTTGGCAGTTCGGGCTGGACTGTTCCCATGAGGCACAGGGTCAGACTGATTTGCATATGGCTATGTCTGAACTGGGGTGGTGGAGTGAGCTAAAGAATGATGATGGATTAAACCCAGATCAGTTGACTGGGGGTGAGTGTTTGATTTGCTCTAACGCTCCGTCCATCATCCCCTTTGGTATCGCTTTGTTCGCCCTAAGTTGGCAGGGTATGCCCAGACGTGGGTCCCTTGCTCACTTTGCCACTGGATTCAAGATAGCCTGGCTGATGAGGGTTTTGAACCCGAAACCGGTCCCAGGATGCTTGTTTCCGGTCCAGGGAAGACATGGCTTGGCAGTTCGGGCTGGACTGTTCCCATGAGGCACAGGGTCAGACTGATTTGCATATGGCTATGTCTGAACTGGGGTGGTGGAGTGAGCTAAAGAATGATGATGGATTAAACCCAGATCAGTTGACTGGGGGTGAGTGTTTGATTTGCTCTAACGCTCCGTCCATCATCCCCTTTGGTATCGCTTTGTTCGCCCTAAGTTGGCAGGGTATGCCCAGACGTGGGTCCCTTGCTCACTTTGCCACTGGATTCAAGATAGCCTGGCTGATGAGGGTTTTGAACCCGAAACCGGTCCCAGGATGCTTGTTTCCGGTCCAGGGAAGACATGGCTTGGCAGTTCGGGCTGGACTGTTCCCATGAGGCACAGGGTCAGACTGATTTGCATATGGCTATGTCTGAACTGGGGTGGTGGAGTGAGCTAAAGAATGATGATGGATTAAACCCAGATCAGTTGACTGGGGGTGAGTGTTTGATTTGCTCTAACGCTCCGTCCATCATCCCCTTTGGTATCGCTTTGTTCGCCCTAAGTTGGCAGGGTATGCCCAGACGTGGGTCCCTTGCTCACTTTGCCACTGGATTCAAGATAGCCTGGCTGATGAGGGTTTTGAACCCGAAACCGGTCCCAGGATGCTTGTTTCCGGTCCAGGGAAGACATGGCTTGGCAGTTCGGGCTGGACTGTTCCCATGAGGCACAGGGTCAGACTGATTTGCATATGGCTATGTCTGAACTGGGGTGGTGGATTGAGCTAAAGAATGATGATGGATTAAACCCAGATCAGTTGACTGGGGGTGAGTGTTTGATTTGCTCTAACGCTCCGTCCATCATCCCCTTTGTTATCGCTTTGTTCGCCCTAAGTTGGCAGGGTATGCCCAGACGTGGGTCTCTTGCTCACTTTGCCACTGGATTCAAGATAGCCTGGCTGATGAGGGTTTTAAACCCGAAACCGGTCCCAGGATGCTTGTTTCCGGTCCAGGGAAGACATGGCTTGGCAGTTCGGGCTGGACTGTTCCCATGAGGCACAGGGTCAGACTGATTTGCATATGGCTATGTCTGAACTGGGGTGGTGGAGTGAGCTAAAGAATGATGATGGATTAAACCCAGATCAGTTGACTGGGGGTGAGTGTTTGATTTGCTCTAACGCTCCGTCCATCATCCCCTTTGGTATTGCAAATAAACAGTGGCATAAAAAATAAAAGTGAAATGATTCGCAATGGAAAACGGGGAGGATTTGGGGGGAGAGCATGGGCTCACAGGAAGGTTGGGAGAGTACGCGAGAACGTAGAAAAAGCCCACAAAAACACAGGGCGCCGAAGGATGGGGGTTAGGGGGGTAGCATAAGACAAAGCGGGTCAGAGAGAGAAATAGGGTCCTGATGGGAGGGCCGAGAGTAGACAGCAAGAGACACGAATGAGGAGGAGGAGGAGAGGGGGGCATGGAAAGTTAGAGCAACAGGAGGAGAAGGAGAAAGGGGGGAGCGGCCATGGACCTCTGCCATGGAGGACGTTCTAATCAACCCCAAATTGAGACTCCAACGTTAAATTACTCCATACACGGGTGATTTGCTTTGTCACCAATTACCACGTTTAAAACAAATATATCCACCCCCCACCCCCTAAATCAACTATGTGCCCATTTCAGATAGTCAGAAAAAAGCGACACTAGGAAAGGGGGAGAAGATGCATTTTGAACCTGCCCATTGGGTAAACACGGACATTTTAAAATCACCCAATTCAAATCCGAAATAAAGACTCTACATACTTACAGGTTTGTTGTGTGTGCTGCGTTTGTGCTTGCCAATAAGATGATCTGTACCCACTTGGTTGTTGTCCGTAGCTTGACTGCGTGTCAGCAGACTGTCCGTAATGGCCGTAGCTCTGCTGGCCATACTGTGGTTGGCTTGTTGCGAATACCCCTGACCCGGCTGGGAAGGATAAGCCCCGTAACTAAACAGAAGAGATGCACATTAGATTCTCTACTTTGAATTGCCAACATAGGAGCTTTAAAAGTAAAAACAGTGAATGAAACTCACACCTGAGCAGCTTGCTGACAATAATCTAAAATGATTACAAGCGCGCGCCTCCATGGCCGCCACAAGCTGCAAGACAACGGACAGCGGGAGGGGGGCGGGAACAAAGGGAACGGGGACACGGACAACAGGAAAGGGGGCGGGAGGATGGAGAACATGGCCAACGGGAGGGGGGCGGGAACAGGAAACTAAAAAGCCAACACTTCCAAACTCGGCAGCTAGTGGTGAACGGCGGTGGAAAATAAACAAGGAAGTAGTCCCTAAATGAGTAGATAACGCCGAGCAGCGGAACTAAACTGTAGTTGGTCGGTGCTGCTTCCTGCAAAACGGAAGCAAAACGGAAGTGACGTTTCGGACCACCAGCCAATGAATGAGCTACATAAAAAGAGCAATGCTAGATTTAACCAATGGCAAGCTAAAAAACAAATATAAACGCAATGGGTGGAGTTTCACCACTAATACTGACTACTTGATGCCTCGTAGAGGCAGCGCATGCGCTGCCTATGCGAGACCTAATGACAACACAAAACAACTAGCAGCAGGTGTAGTTTAAATTTTGCTTGTGAAGTCAAAGGTAGGCAGAATTTTTCTGGACTGCTTCACCCAACTTTTCCCAAAAGTTTAACCTGGAGGACCCATCAGCTGCCATGATTTCCTGCAGCATAGAATACAGAGCAAATGCTAGAGTGTGCGCCCCCTGGCATGGAAATATTGAGAAAAATATCAAAACAGAAATAGAGAAAGGTAGGTAGATGTAGATTTTCTATACCTAACTCCTCATATATGTATCTTGAAGATATATAAATCTTTAAGGTGCATAGATTTGATGCTAGCAATTATTCTAGAGGGCACAATGAACAGGAATAGCTGCTGAGTAGCGGCAGTTCACGGTTGCCTCTTAGGGCCCTGGGTGACGTCTCCAGAACCCAACTAAAACATCCCTCCTTTTTTCTTTTATGCACAAGCTTTACACTTTGCCAACCTTACAAAGTTTTTTTTTTTTAAATCACAAAGTTGTGGGTTAGCCATCTTTGGGATCACTGATATAATATTGATCAATCATGAAGCACATAAATATCGGAAATTAAATATCAATAACAACAATATTGACTTCCTATAATTACCTAGTAAAACTGCAAATAGAGAGAACACATTGTTAAAAATATCATTTTTTACCTATATCAAAAACAAAAATTTTGGACATAAAAATATTGTTACTGTTAATTAAACATGAAATATGCCAAAAATATCGATTCACACAATATTGACTACATTATTGCCAAAATAATTAATCATGAATAAATATATATTTTTTTAAATTGTACATATAACAATTCCTACAAATAAACCCAAAAGCTTTAAAACACATAGTTAAATTAAATAAAAATATGGGAGATCAACAACATATTTACCATACACCTCCATAAATTATATAATTAAAATATTTACAATACAACTTCAAAAAATTTGCATTAACAACAAACATTTAAACCTACTACTAATATATATATATATATATATATATATCACTGAAAAAACCATAGGTTTCAGGCACGTTATAGTTAGAAATTTGCATTTAAAAACCTTAGAAATTCACTGAAAAAACCATAAGGTTTTAGGGACAGTTATAGTTAGTTGGACATTGCACTCGTACAAAACCCATGAAATTCCCCCGTTATAGTTAGTTCAGGTAACTATAACTCGCGCCCGCAATGCACTGCTGATGACGTCACATATTACATCACTCATGACATGGTCAGTGACATCACTGATGACATCACTGATGACATCTCAAATGACATCACTGATGACATCACTGATGACATCATCCAGTGACTGTGTGTTTGTGTAAAGTTTAAATATGTTTAATATATATAGGGAAAGGCGTATTGAAGAATGAGTGGGTGTATAAGTGTCTGAATGGATGATTTAGTAGGTGCGTGACTGAGTCTATAAGTGAGTGATTAAACGTATCTTACTGGATGCATGGGTGAGTGACTAAACTGTGTGAATGTCTGTATCCGTCTGTCTGTTGTTGTGTAAGCAGCTGCATGGGTTTCTGACTAGCTAAATGAGTGTCTATATGGGTTATGGATTGGTTCTCTGAGTATCTGTATGGGTGCCTCAGTGTTTGTGTGGGTGGGGTGAGTGTGACTCTGTGCATAGATGTGGGAGTGGGTGATTCACTGGGTGCATGGTTTCAAGAGTGCATCTGTGATGGACTGTATGGGTGGGTGAGTGTGTGTATGGGTGTGTTAGTGATTGAATGTATATCTCAGTGGTACATGTGTGAGTAACTACATATGTGAAAGGCAGTATATATGTGTGTTGGAGTATATAAATGGCTATAAGTGAGAGTGTGTGATTGTGAGAGTGGCTATATGGATGAGTGTGTGCTTGCATCAGTGATTGCATAGGAGCGTAAGAATGTGCTAGTATTTTTATGAGTAAGTGAGCTGGTGTGTATAACTGTATAGGTGAGTAAATTGGAGTGTGATTAATTATTTGCATGACTGACTAGGTGTGTGAGTACCTCTATGGATGAGTTGCGTTGTGTGAGTGTTTATATAGGTGTATGAGTGCATATGATAGTCCTGTACTGAGTGACTGTAAGTATGAGTGACTGTACGGGTGAGTGAGTAGATGTGTGTGTGTAGACCTAAGAATCAGTGAGTGGGTATGTACTTATTGGTATTGGAGTGTGTATGGTTTTGAGAATGGCAGTCTGTAATTTAGAGTGGGTGTTTCAAAACTTATATTAGGGTGTGAGAAGATGCATTAAATTCTCACATGGATGATGTCATCAGTGATGTCATCAGTGATGACATTTGAGATGTCATCAGTGATGTCATCAGTGATGTCACTGACCATGTCATGAGTGATGTAATATGTGACGTCATCAGCAGTGCATTGCGGGGCGCGAGTTATAGTTACCTGAACTAACTATAACGGGGGAATTTCACGGGTTTTGTACGAGTGCAATGTCCAACTAACTATAACTGTCCCTAAAACCTTATGGTTTTTTCAGTGAATTTCTAAGGTTTTTTAAATGCAAATTTCTAACTATAACGTGCCTGAAACCTATGGTTTTTTCAGTGAATTTCAAAGGTTTTTTAAATGCTAATTTCTAACTATAACGTGTCTGAAACCTATGGTTTTTTCAGTGAATTTCAAAGGTTTTTTAAATGCTAATTCCTAACTATAACATGTCTGAAACCTACGGTTTTTTCAGTGAATTTCAAAGGTTTTGTAAATGACAATTTTTAAATGTATTAATTGTTATATTTATTTTTTATACTGATTTACTACATTTTTAGAAACAATTTTTTTTACATATTTTATTTTTTAAATTACATTGTAATTACATTATACATTACAAAAATACTTTCTCAGAATGAATTACTTTAGTTTAAATACTTTGCACATAGGCAATAGACTTTTAAGTACAGTAGTTACAGTTGTTGCAATGGGCAACACATTTTCAAACACAATGCAACATTCAGCTCAATGTGAATTTCTAGTTAAATGCAATTAGTTACTTTATGGATTACTTTTCTAACCACAGGACTGGATCCTAGATTCAGTCCTGGGACATCTCCTGTAAACAGTTGAGTAAAAGCGTTTTGGTTACAGTAGTGATTTTTAAGGAATATTATTGTATTTTAAAAGTTGACACTTTGAAACTTTTTCTCATAGAATCACCAATGTTATCCTATGGAAGGAAATTCACTTAGCAAGTAAAAACTGTTATCGTTACTTTTTCTTACTCAGTGTTGGATCCTGGATCCAGCACTGGTGCATCTCCTGTAAACAGTTGAAAGAATGCGTTTAAGTCATACAGGCGATATTTAAGGAATATTTGTAGTTTGTGAAAATCGACACTGAAACTTTTCTGCTGAAAACCAGACAATGGATTCCTATGGAAGAAAATATAAGTTACTGGTAAGTACGGTTAAAATTACTTTTCAGGGTCAGTGCTGGGCTAAAGATGCAGCACTGAGGTCTCTCCTGATAACAGGTGAGTAAATCGGAATTCGTATTTCGGCTGATTTTAGAGGAATATTTTAAAGTTCCAAAACTCCACACTTAGAAGAATTTCTAAGTGAAACCAGTCAATGTTAGCCTATGGAAGGAAATTCAAGTTACTGGTAAGTACGGTTAAAATTACTTTTCAGGACCAGTACTGGGCTGAAAGATACAGCACTGAGGTCTCTCCTGATAACAGGTGAGTAAATCGGAATTCGTATTTCGGCTGATTTTAGAGGAATATTTGTATGTTTCAAAAATCAACACTTAGAAACTTTTTCAGCAAAAAGCAGGCAATGATTTCCTATGGAAGGAAATTCAAGTTACTGGTAAGTACGGTTAAAATTACTTTTGAGGATCAGTACTGGGCTGAAAGATGCAGCACTGAGGTCTCTCCTGATAACAGGTGAGTAAATCGGAATTCGTATTTCGACTGATTTTAGAGGAATATTTTAAAGTTCCAAAACTCCACACTTAGAAGAATTGTGGATGTACCTGTTGGGCCAGTTGGCCCCCAGGGACCCTCAGGATTGAAGGGGATTTAATTCCCCATCTTAAAACGCGCCACGGGGCCTGTTTGCACACATGTCACCTCAGGCCCCGCCCCCTCCCTTCACCACTGTGCAAACGCGCCCCGTGGCGCATTTTAAGTCGGGGGATTAACTCCCCTTGAATCCTGAGGGTCCCTGGGGTGCAACTAGCCCACCAGCTACCTCCATTAAGCGCCACAGAGCTGCGTTGCAGAGAGGTGTAAAAAGGGGCGTGGCCTCTGTACACCTCTCTGCAAGGCAGCCCCCTGGCGCATACTGGAGGTTCCTGGTGGGCTAGTTGGCCCCCAGGGACCCCCAGTATTCAAGGGGAATTACTTCCCTTCTTAAAACGCGCCAGGGGGCGCGTTTGCAGAGTACTGCAGGGAGGGGCGGGGCCTCCGGCACAATGCCGTTTTTTTTTTATGGGAGGGGGCTGCGTGGCCCCCTTCCCTCAGCCACTTTTGGCCAAGGGGACCCCATCCCCGGGGCCTGAGCATTTTTTTTGTTTTATTTAAAAAAAATAAAAAAAACGGGAAGGGGGCCGCGTGGCCCCCTTCCCTGGGCCTCTATTGGCCCCGGGACCCCATCCCCGGGGCATGCCCTGTTTTTTAATAAAAAATATGGAGGGGGCTGCGTGGCCCCCTCCTCAGGCCATTTAAGGCCCCGGGGACCCCATCCCCGGGGCCGGCCTTGCCCTTATTTTTTTATTTATTTTTTTATTTTTTTATTTGGGGAGGGGGCTGCGTGGCCCCCTCCCGGAGCACTATGGCCCCGGGGACCCCATCCCCGGGGCCTGGCCTCTGGTTGGGGACTGTGGGGGGTCCCCAATCCCCCCACAGTCCCGCCGGCTCCCCGCGTCCTATGGGAGCCGGCATTGCTTTTCCACATGGGGAGAAGCTAAGATGCTGCTCCCCATGTGGAAAAGCAATTGGTTTGCATTTTGAAAGAGAGAGCAGGTTTCCTGCTCTCTCTTCAAAATGCAAACCAAGTTTGCTATGACAGGGCGGGAGCCGCGAGGCTCCCGTCCTGTCATAGCAAGCAGCAGTGTCCCGGGGTAGGCACCCCGGGACACTGCAGGAGCTGGCCCTGGGGGTGGCGGTCCCCAGGGCCATCAAGGGCTCCAGGAGGGGGCCGCGCGGCCCCCTCCCTACATTTTGAAAGCCCCGGGAGGTGGTGGTCCCCGGGGCTTGGGGTCCAAAACGGACCCCCATTTTCAATTTTCTTAGTGCCCCGGGGAGGTGGTGGTCCCCGGGCGTGTGGGGGCTGGAGCCCCCCCACACAAGTTTAAAAAAAAAAAAAAGCCCCGGGGAGGTGGCGGTCCCCGGGGCTGCGGGAGGGCTCAGAGCCATTTATGATAAAGCCCCGGGGGGTGGTGGTCCCCGGGACTTGGGGGGCCCTTAGAGGCCCCCCATACATAAAATAAACACCCCCAGCATGCCCCCGGGACTTGGCCCACCCGGGGGCAAATTAACATCGAAGCGCAAGAGACCGCGCTCGATTTTTTTTATCGGCACGATCCGCGCACCCTGAGCGCATCCTGCCGATTTTTTTAAAAAAAATGCTTTTTTGCCCAGGGGGTCCTTGTGGGACCCCCTGAGCAGACCTAGGGGGTCAGGGTGTTTCTACCCTGCCCCCTTTGTGCGTTTGCGCACTTTTTTTACTGCTTTCTTGTTCCTCGGTTCTACCGAGGAACAAGATGGCTGCCAACACTTCCTGGTTTGGAGTGTTGACAGCCAATTAGCAGACAGCTCGTGATCCGGAGGGTGCGCGAATCCGACGCGGCCATAGATATATATGTACTTTTACTTTTGATTTTCTCAGCAACTACTGAACGGATTTACACCATTTAACAAAAAGGGTTCTTTCTGAACCAAGAACTACCTCTTTGCCAAATTTGGTGTAATTCCGTTCAGCAGTTCGGGCTGTAGCCGTGTCTAAAGTTTCCTATGGGAAATTGATTTTTGACTCTTATTTTTTTAATTTCTCCGCAACTACTGAACGGATTTACACCATTTAACAAAAGGGTTCTTTCTGAACCAAGAACTACCTCTTTGCCAAATTTGGTGTAATTCCGTTCAGCAGTTCAGGCTGTAGCCGTGTCTAAAGTTTCCTATGGGAAAATGAATGGGGAAAACACGTTTTGGGACCCCCTTTTTCTCGGCCCTCGCTTGACGAATCACCCTGAGACTTTCAGGGTAGGAGCGGACCGGAGCGGGCCATAAAGTTTGAAAATTTCGTGGAGATTCGTCAACCGACGCAAGAGTTATTTCAAATAGAATGTCGCGGATTTCCTATGGAAAATAGGTCCTAACTATAACTATCTACTGGCGACCGCCAGTAGATAATATATATATATATATATATCTATATATTTTTTTTTTCGCAACAGCACATCACCAGACATTGAGGAAGCCGGAAGGCGAAATGCGTCTGTCAGGGGGGGTCTGCACAATAAAGCATCCAGCTGAATAACTTTCCGCGTGTGCTCTCCACTTTTGGCTACTAATGGGTTTGCCTCGTTTCTTGAATATATATATATATATATATATATATATATATATATATATATATATATTCACTGAAAAAACCACAGGTTTCAGGGACGTTATAGTTAGTTGGACATTTCTTTCGTACAAAACCAGAGAAATTTGGTCGTTATAGTTAGTTGAGCTAACTATAACTGCTGATGATGTCACATATTGCATCATTCATGACATGGTCAGTGACATCACTGATGACATCACTGATGACATCTCAAATGACATCACTGATGACATCATCCGAGTCATAATCTGATGCACCCCCTCTCTGGTTCTGTACGAACGAAATGTCCAACTAACTATAACGTCCCTGAAACCTGTGGTTTTTTCAGTGAATATACATATATATATATATATATATATATATATATATATATATATATATATATATATATATGTGTGTATGAATAAGTGAGGTGGTGTGTGTATAACTTTATAGGTGAGTAAATGGGAGTGTGATTGATTCTTTGCATGACTGATTAGGTGTGTGAGTAACTCTATGGATGAGGGGCAGTGTGTGAGTGTCTGTATAGGTGCATGAGTGCATATGATAGTGCTGTATTGATGAGTGACTGCATGTATGAGTGACGGTATGGGTGAATGAGTGGATGTGTGTGTAGACCTAGGAATCAGTGAGTGGGTATATAGTAACTGGTGTTGGTGTGTCTATCGTTTCGAAAATGGTAGTCTGTAATTTAGAGTGGGTGTATCAAAGGTTATATTAGGGTATGAGGGGGTGCATCAGATTATCACGTGGATGATGTCATCAGTGATGTCATCAGTGATGTCATTTGAGATGTCATCAGTGATGTCATCAGTGATGTCACTGACCATGTCATGAATGATGCAATATGTGATGTCATCAGCAGTGCATTGCGGGGGCACCCGTTATAGTTAGCTCAACTAACTATAACAACCAAATTTCTCTGGTTTTGTACGAACGAAATGTCCAACTAACTATAACGTCCCTAAAACCTGTGGTTTTTTCAGTGAATTTCTAAGTTTTTTTAAATGCTAATTTCTAACTATAACGTCCCTGAAACCTATGTTTTTTTCAGTGAAGTTCAAAGGTTTTTTAAATGCTAATTTCTAACTATAACGTCCCTGAAACCTATGGTTTTTTCAGTAAATTTAAAAGGTTTTTTAAGTGCTAATTTCTAACTATGCCTACAGAGGCAGGACATGTGCAGAAAGAGGAAGAACGGCGCAGAAATAAGCAAGAGAAATGCAGAAAGAGGCAACAGAAGTCCAGAAAGACGAAGAAAAGTGCAGAAAGGAGCAAGAGATATGCAGAAAGAACCAACAGAGGTGCAAAAAGAGGCCTCGTTGCAAAGTCATCCTGTGTCCCCAACTTTTTGCTGACTGGTACTGGTGGTAACTGACTCTGACTAACCAGGCCCGGAGCCAGTGCTATGCTGAAAGACACTTAGAATACAGTGAAAACACCTACATACACTAGGGTACACTATGGGTTGGGGTACCCCTGTGATTGGCATGACCTCCCCTGTAAGGCCCTAGTACATATTAGGGCAGGGGGATTAAAACTACCTCTAAATCAGAGGTGCAGAAATTGGAAAGAGAAGTACAGAAAGAAGCAACAGAGGTGCCGAAAGAGGCAAGAGAGGTGCAGAAAGAAGCAAGTGAAGTGCCGAAAGAGGCAAGAGAGGTGCAGAAAGAAGCAAGTGAAGTGACGAAAGAGGCAACAGAGGTACAGAAAGACGGAAGAGAGGTGCAGAAACAAGCAAGAGAAGTGCAGAAAGAGGCAAGAGAATTGCTGAAAGAAGCAACAGAGGTGTAGAAAGAAGCAAGAGCAGTGCAGAAAGAACCAACAAAGGTGCAAAAAGAGGCAAGAGGGGTGCAGAAGGAGGTAGGAGAGGTGCACAAAGAGGCAAGAGAGGTACAGAAAGAGGCAGGAGGGGTGCAGAAAGAAGGAAGAGAAGTGCAGAAAGAGGCAAGAGAATTGCTGAAAGAAGCAACAGAGGGGTAGAAAGAAGCAAGAGAAGTGCAGAAAGAGGCAAGTGAGGTGCAGAAAGAAGCAAGAGCAGTGCAGAAATAACCAACAGAGGTGCAAAAAGAGGCAAGAGGAGTGCAGAAAAAGGTAGGAGGGGTACACAAAGAGGCAAGAGAGCTACAGAAAGAGGCAGGAGGGGTGCAGAAAGAAGGAAGAGAAGTGCAGAAAGAAGTAACAGAGGTGCTGAAAGAGGCGCAAAGGGTGCAGAAAGAGCAAGAGAAGAGCAGAAAGTGGCAAGTGAGGTTCAGAAAGAGGCAAGAGAGGTATAGAAAGAGGCAGGATAACTGTAGAAAGAGGCAAGAGAAGTGCAGAAAGAGGCACTTGAGGTGCAGAAAGAGGCAAGAGAGGTACAGAAAGAGGCTCGAGAACTGCAGAAAGAGGCAAGAGAAGTGCAGAAAGAGGCAAGAGAGGTGCAGAAGGAAGAGAGTGAGGTGCAGAAAGAGGCAAGTGAGGTGCAGAAAGAGGCAAGAGAGGGACAGAAAGAGGCTAGGGAATTGCAGAAACAGGCAAGAGAAATGCACAAAGAGGTAAGAGAGGAGCAGAAAGAGGTAAGAGAGGTGTAGAAAGAAGCAAGAGAAGTGCAGAAAGAGGCACGAGAAGTGCATAAAGAGGCACTTGAGGTGCAGAAAGAGGTAAGAGAGGTACAGAAAGAGGCTTGAGAACTGCAGAAAGAGGCAAGAGAAGTGCAGAAAGAGGCAAGAGAGGTACAGAAGGAAGAGAGTGAGGTGCAGAAAGAGGCAAGTGAGGTGCAGAAAGAGCCAAGAGAGGTACAGAAAGAGGCAAGGGAACTGCAGAAACAGGCAAGTGAGGTGCAGAAAGAGGCAAGTGAGAAGCAGGAAGAGGCAAGAGAGGTGCAGAAAGAGGCAAGATAGGTGCAGAAAGAGGCAAGAGATCTGCAGAAAAAAGCAACAGAGGTGCTGAAAGAGGCAAGTGAGGTGCAGAAAGGGGCAAGAGAAGTGCAGAAAGAGGCAAGTGAAGTGCAGAAAGAAGACAGTGAGGTGCAGAAAGAGGAAGAATGGTACAAAAAGAAGCAAGAGAAATGCAGAAAGAGACAAGAGAGGCACAGAAAGAAGAGAGGTTTGTGCACCATTAGTATCAGTTTAACACCCACATTATGCAATAAGTAACACGTGACCATTCCAGCTTTGCAAAGGGCCTTCCACCATGCTGTAACATGTGACGCTGCATTTTTGGGAACATCTGAGCTGTTTGAGCTAGAAACAAGGCTTTTTTTGTTCAAATCTACAGATTAGGCAGCAGATGATGGAATATTTGGCAAATGCGAAAAATATTAAATTATGTGAAAATTGGTGCAGCCGAAGAGTCACATAATTCCAGTGGCCCTGCTCATACCTCCGACTAGGTCCAGAAGTGCACCTCAGTGGTTCCTTCTTTTTTTGTGTCTCATTGAGTTTATAGCTTCTATGGAAACGAGGAAGACTAAACCTGAGGTTATCACTCCACAACACAGACTACAATATCACATAATTACTCTCGAAAACACATAATCCCACTCCACATAATTCCTATACACTAAATACCACATACTTTCTATTCACATAATTTCACTGCACAACATAGCACATAATTCCACTATACACAACGTACATCCACTCTACACCAAAAAACATTAGTAAAAAACTTTTACATTTACAACACAAATAGCTCTAACTCTCGCAAATGCGAAACCTATTACATTGCAAATGCTTCTTTAACTAGTAGTCGCGTTTGCAGAGTGGTGGAGAAAGGGTGCTGGGCCTCCGACCAGCGCTCAGGAATTCTGCTGCGTAGGAATTACAGGAGGTACCAGGAGGGCTTCTCGGCCCCCAAAGTCCCTCAGGAGTAAAGTGGACTTCATCCCCCATCCCGTAGTCTGCCAGGAGGAGCGTTTGCAGAGTGGTGGAGAAAGGGCGTGGCCTCCGAAGACGTCTTAGCAATCCCACTGTGTGGGACTTACTGGAGGTAACAAGAGGGGTAGTTGGCCCCCAAGGATATCCTTGGGGGCCTACTACCTCTCCTATTACCCCCAGTAAGTCCCGCACAGCAGGATTGCTAAGTTCTCATAGCAGGCCACGGCCCCTTTGCCCACCACTCTGCAAACGCGCTCCCTGGCGCGCTCTTGGATGGACATTGCAGTCACCTTCGCTGCTGGGGGTCCTTTGGGGCCAATTAGCCTATCTCTTACCTCCAGTAAGCCCCACACAGGCCACGCCCCCTTTCTCCACCACTCTGCAAACACGCCGCCTGGTGCACTCTTTGTTGGGGGATGAAGTCCCCTTGCCTCCTAAGGGTACCTGGGGGCCAACTAGCCCACCAGGTACCTCCAGTAAGCCCCACACAGCTGGATTGCTGAGAGTGGTCCGAGGCCACGCCCCATTTTTACACCACTCTGCAAACGCGCCGCCTGGTGCACTGCTGCTCGGGGATGAAGTCCACTTGTATCCTGAGGTCCTCAGGACACAAGAGGACCTCATCGCCCCACCAGCAGTGCGCCAAGAGATGCATTTGCAGAGTGGTGTAAAAAGAGGAGTGGCCTCGGAGCACCTCTCTGCAATCCAGCTGTGTGGCGCTTACTGGAGGTACCTGGTGGGCTAGTTGGCCCCCAGGGACCCTCAGTATTCAAGGGGACTTAATTCCCCAACTTAGAACGCGCCAGGGGGCGCGTTCGCAGAGTGATGCAGGGAGGGGGCGAGGCCTCCGGCGAGATGCCGGATTTTCTTTTTTTTAAATATTTGTAGAAGGGGGGCTGTGTGGCCCCCCTTCTTTTACTATTTTTTGGGCCTTTGGGGACCCCATCCCCCAGGGCCTGAGCATTTAAAAAAAAAAAAACGGTAAGGGGGCCGCGTGGCCTCCCTTCCTTGGGCCGCTATTGGCCCCGGGGACCTCATCCCCCGGGGCCTGGCCAGCATTTTTTTTTACTTTTATTTTGGAGGGAGGCCACGTGGCCACCCTCCTGAGGCCTATAATGGCCTCAGGGACCCCATCCCCCGGGCATTGCCTCGTTTTTATTTTTAAAAAAAATAATAGTACGGGAGGGGGGCCGCGTGGCCCCCCTTCCCTTGGCCACTTCTGGCCCCGGGTACCCCATCCCCCGGGGCCGCGCCAGCCTGTTTTTTTTTTAGGAGGGGGGCCCCCTCCTAAGGCCAATTATGGCCCCGGGGACTCCATCCCCCAGGGCCGGCCTTCCTTTTTAAAAAAAAAAATAATAGTTAAAAGGGAGGGGGCCGCGTGGCCCCCCTCCTGGGCCACTTCTGGCCACTTCTGGCCCCGGGGACCCCATACACCCCACTTACATGCAGCTCCCCTTGCCCAAAAGCAATCTACCTTGCTTTTTGGAAGCGAGAGCAGGTTCCTGCTCTCGCGTCCAAAAAGCAAAGCAGAGTTTGCTATGACAGAGCGGGCGCCGTGCTCCTGCCCTGTCATGGCAAACCGCACCACGGGACATTGCAGGAGCCGGCCCTGGGGGTGGCTGTCCCCAGGGCCATCAAGGGCTCCATGAAGGGGCTCCCTTCATTTGCATAGCCCCGGGGAGGTGGTGGTCCCTGGGGGTCTGTAACGGACCCCCGTATTACCATATTCAATGCCCCAGGAAGGTGGTGGTCCCCGGGGCAGTGTGGGGGGGCTCAAGCCCCCCCACACTAATTATTTTCAAAGCCCTGGGGAGGTGGCATTCCCCGGGGCTTGGGGGGGCCCGTGAGGCCCCCCACCCTAATTTCAAGAAAGCCCTGGGAAGGTGGGGGTCCCCGGGGCTTTGGGGGGCCCACGAGGCCCCCACCCTTATTTCATTATGTCCCGGGGAGGTGGCGGTCCCCGGGGCTGCGGGGGGCAGTGTGCCCCCCACACATCATGAATGAAGCCCCGGCAAGGTGGCAGTCCCCGGGGCCCCCGCGGGCCCCGGCGACATATTTTGGCATACCCCTGGGACCTGGCCCATACAGGGGCTTAAGTACAACGAAGCGCGGGAGCCCGCGCTTGTTTTTTTAAAATAATGTTGGCCGGATTCGCGGACCCAGCGCGAATTCGGCCGAAATTATTAAAAAAAGATGCTTTCTTTGGCCCCGGGGGTCCTTGTGGCACCCTGAGCAGGCCTAGGGGGTCAGGGTGTTGGTACCCTGCCCCCTTTTCTTATTTTTCATCTTATTTTTTCTGATTTCTTGTGACTCGGTTACTGAGTCACAAGATGGCTGCCAACACTTCCTGGTTTGGAGTGTTTTCAGCCAATCAGAAGTCAGCTCGTGCTCAGGAGGAGTCGCAAATCCTCCTCGGTGCTCAGATATATACATTTTTATTTTTTGAATTTCTCTGGAACTAATTTACACCATTTAAAAAAAAGGTTGCTTTCTGAAACAAGAGCTACCTTTTTGCCAAATTTGGTGTAATTCCGTTCAGCAGTTCGGGCTGTAGCGTATGGAAATTTACATGGGGAAAACGCGTTTTGGGACCCCCCTTTTTTCTCGGCCCCCGCTTGACGATTCACCCCAAAACTTTCAAGACAGGAGCTTACCGGAGCGGGCCATTAGTTTTGAAAATTTCACGAAGATTCGTCAAACGGCGCCAAAGATATTGGCAAATCAAAAAACGCTTTTCCTATGGAAACTAGGTCCTAACTATAACTACCTACTGGCGACCGCCAGTAGGTAATATATATATATATATATATTCACTGAAAAACCATAGGTTTCAGGCATGTTATAGTTCGAAATTAGCATTTAAAAAACCTTAGAAATTCACTGAAAAAACCATAGGTTTCAGGGACGTTATAGTTAGTTGGACATTTCACTCATACAAAACCATAGAAATTCCCCAGCTAACTATAACTCGCGCCCCCGCAATGCACTGCTGATGATGTCACATATTACATCATTCATGACATGGTCAGTGACATCACTGATGACATCACTGATGACATCTCAAATGACATCACTGATGACATCACCGATGACATCATCCAGTGACTGTGTGTTTCTATAAAGTTTAAATATGTTTTATATATATGCCAAGGTGTATTGAAGAATGAGTGGGTGTATAAGTGAATGGATGGAGGATTTAGTATGTGCGTGACTGACTGTATAAATGAGTGATTAAATGTGTCTAACTGAATGCATGGGTTAGTGACTAAACTGTCTGAATGTGTGTATCAGTATGTCTGTTGTTGTGTAAGCTGCTGCATGTGTTGGTCAGTAGCTACATGAGTGTCTATATGGGTTATTGATTGGTTGCCTGAGTATTTGTATGGGAGACTGAGTGTGTGTGTGGGTGGGTGGGAGGTGTGTGACTCTGTGCATAGATGTGTGAGTGGTTGATTCACTGGGTGTATGGGTTCAAGAGTGAATGTGGAAACAGCTGTATGGGCGGGTGAGTGTGTGTATGGGTGGGTTGGTGAGAGATTGGATGTCTCAGTGGTACATGTCCAAGTAACTAGATATGTAAAAGGCTGTGTATGTGAGACTTGGAGTATATAAATGACTATACGTGAGAGTCAGTGACTGTGAGAGTGGCTGTATGGATAAGTGTGTACTTGTATCAGTGATTATATAAGAGAGTAAGTATGTGTTAGTATATGTTTGAATAAGTGAGGTGGTATGTGTATAACTGTATAGGTGAGGAAATGGGAATGTGATTGATTCTTTGCATTACTGACTAGGTGTGTGAGTAACTCCATGGATGAGTGGCGGTGTGTGAGTGTCTGTATAGGTGTATGAGTGCATATGATAGTGTTGTATTGATGAGAGACTGTATGTATGAGTGATTGTATGGGTGAATGAGTGGATGTGTGTGTAGACCTAGGGATCAGTGAGTGCGTATGTAGTAACTGGTATTGGTGTGTCGATGGTTTCGAAAATGGTAGTCTGTATTTTACAGTGGGTGTATCAAAGATTATATTAGAGTGTGAGGAGGTGCATCAGATTTTGATGTGGATGATGTCATCAGTGATGTCATTTGAGATGTCATCAGTGATGTCACTGACCATGTCATGAATGATGTAATATGTGACGTCATCAGCAGTGCATTGCGGGGGCGCGAGTTATAGTTAGATGAACTAACTATAACGCGGGAATTTCTATGGTTTTTTACCAGTGAAATGTCCAACTAACTATAACGTCCCTGAAACCTATGGTTTTTTCAGTGAATTTCAAAGCTTTTTTAAATGCTAATTTCTAACTATAACGTGCCTGAAATCTATGGTTTTTTCAGTGAATTTCAATGGTTTTTTAAATGCTAATTTCTAACTATAACGTGCCTGAAACCTATGGTTTTTTCAGTGAATTTCAATGGTTTTTTAAATGCTAAATTCTAACTATGCCTACAAAGTTAGGACATGTGAAGAAAGAGGAAGAAAAGCGCAGCAAGAAGCAAGACAAATGCAGAAAGAGGCAACCGAAGTCCAGAAAGACGAAGAAAAGTGCAGGAAGAAGCAAGAGATGTGCAGAAAGAACCAACAGAGGAGCAGAAAGTCCTCCTGTGCCCCCAATTTTTTAGTGACGGGTACTTGTGGTAACTGACTCTGACTAACCAGGACCGGAGCCAGTGCTATGCTAAAAGACACTTAGAATACAGAGAAAACACCTACATACACTAGGGAACACTGTGCGTTGGGGTACCCCTGTAATGAGCATGACCTCCTCTGTATTTGCCATGAGTTAGTGCCTGGGTCATTGCATGAGTACATGGGTAGTGACTGGATGATTAGAGTGCTGCAAGGACAGTGCATGGTGATTTTATAACTGCTTGGGTTTTTGCGGAGTGATTGGATAAGTACATAATGCTGGATGGGTGATTGGAGGAGTGCATGGGTAGTGACAGAGGGATTTCTGGAGTGCATGGGTACAACCTGGGTAATTGGAGGAGTGAATCAGTACTGTGTAGGTGGTTAGAGGTCTGCATGGGTAGTGCACAGGGGATTGTAGCAGTGCATGTGTTAGTGGCTGGATCACTCCATGAGTACATGGGTACTGACTGGAAGATTAGAGTACTGCAAGGAGAGTTAATGGTGAATTTATAAGTGCCTGGGCTTTGGCGGAGTGATTGGATAAGTACATGGTGCTCGCTGGGTGATTGGAGGAGTGCATGGGTAGTGACAGGGCAATGGCTGGACTGCATGTGTACTGCTCAGGGTATTGTAGGAGTGCATGAGTTAGTGCATGGGTCATTGCATGAGAGCATGGGTAGTGACTGGATGATTAGATTGCTGCAAGGAGAGTGCATGGTGAATTTATAAGTGCTTGGGTGTTGGTGGAGTGATTGCATAAGTACACACATGTCACATCAGCCCCACCCCCTCCCTTCACAACTGTGCAAACGAGCCTCCTGGCGGGTTTTAATTTGGGTGATTAATTCCCCTTGAATCCTGAGGGTCCCTGGGGGCCAACTAGCGCCACAGAGCTGCGTTGTGCAGCTCTTTGGCGCTTACTGGAGGTACCTGGTGGGCTAGTTGGCCCCCAGGGACCCTCAGGATTGAAGGGGACTTAATCCCCCAATTTACAATGTGCCAGGGGGTGCATTTGCACACTTGGTATGTCAGGCCCCGCCCCTCCGTGCACCACTGTGCAAATGCTCCCCCTGGCGCATTGTAAATTGGGGGATTAATTCCCCTTGAGTCCTGAGGATCCCTGGGGGCCAACTAGCCCACCAGGTATCTCCAGTAAGCACCACAGAGCTGCGTTGCAGAGAGGTGTAAAAAGGGGCGTGGCCTCCGAACACCTCTCTGCAACGCAGCTCCCTGGCGCATACTGGAGGTACCTGGTGGGCTAGTTGGCCCCCAGGGACCCTCAGTATTCAAGGGAAATTTATTCCACCACCTACAATGCGCCAGGGGGCGCCTTTGCTGAGTGCTGCAGTTAGGGGGCGGGGCCTCCGCAGCAATGCTGGCTTTTTTATTTATTTATTTTTTTAATCAAGGGGGGCTGTGTGGCCCCCCTCCTTTTAAATTATTTGGGGCCCTGGGGACCCCAACCCCCAGGGCCTGCTTTTAAAAAAAATAAATAAAATAAAATAACGGGAAGGGGGCCTGCGCGGCCCCCTCCCGAGGCCAATTTTGGCCCAGGGGACCCCATCCCCCGGGGCCTGGCCTCTTCGTTGGGGACCGTGGGGGGAGCCCCAATTCCCCAACGGTCCCGCCGGCTCCCCGCCTCCTGCGGAAGCCGGCATTGCTTTTCCACACGTGGAGCTGCTAACATGCTAACATTGCTTTTCCCCTTGTGGAAAAGCAATGTAGTTTGGATTTTGTAAGCGAGAGCAGGAAACCTGCTCTCGCTTACAAAATCCAAACCACAGTTTGCTATGACAGTGCGGGAGCCGCACGGCTCCCGCCATGCCATAGCAAACAGAAGTGTCACGGGGTGGGCACCCCGGGACACTGCAGGAGCTGGCCCTGGGGGGTGGCGGTCCCCAGGGCCATCAAGGGCTCCAGGAGGGGGGCCGCGCGGCCCCCCTCCCATCGTGTGCACAGCCCTGGGGAGGTGGTGGTCCCCGGGGCTCGGGGGTCCGTAACGGACCCCCACATTTGCATGTTAGTTCCCCAGGGAGGTGGCGGTCCCCGGGGCAGCGGGGGGGCCATGTGCCCCCGCAAATAATTATTAAAAGCTCTGGAGGGTGGCGGTCCCCAGGGCTTGGGGGGGCCTTGGAGGACCCCCACACATTTAAAAATTAGGCCTGGGGGGTGGTGGTCCCCAGGGCTGCGGAGGGGCTGCGTGCCCCCCCACAACTCATAAATCAAGCCCCGGGGAGGTGGCGGTCCCCGGGGCAGTGTGGGGGGATTGGGACCCCCCCACACATTTTTTCAGTGCCCCGGGACCTGGCCCACCCGGGGGCTTCAATACAATTTTTTTATTTTCTCAGCCGGATTCGCGACCCCAGCGCGAATTCGGCCTATTTTTTTTTTTTTTAAATGCTTTTTGTGGCCCTGGGGGTGCTTGTGGGACCCCCTGAGCAGCCCTAGGGGGTCAGGGTGTTTCTACCCTGCCCCCTTTTCTTGTTTTTCGCGTTTGTTTCACTGTTTTCTTGTGACTCGGTTCTACCGAGTCACAAGATGGCTGCCAACACTTCCTGGTTTGGAGTGTTGACAGCCAATTAGAATAAAGCTCGTGGTCGGGAGGGTCCGCGGATCCTCCGTGCCTCTAGATATTAATATTTTTATTTTTTGGATTTCTCAGCAACTACTGAACGGATTTACACCATTTTTAAAAAGGTTGCTTCCTGAGCCAAGCAGTACCTTTTTGCCAAATTTGGTGTAATTCCGTTCAGCAGTTCGGGCTGTAGCCTTGGCTAAAGTTTCCTATGGAAAATTGATTTTTTGACTCTTATCTTTTGAATTTCTCAGCAACTACTGAACGGATTTACACCATTTAAAAAAAAGGTCGCTTTCTGAACCAAGCGCTACCTTTTTGCAAAATTTGGTGTAATTCCGTTCAGCAGTTCGGGCTGTAGCCTTGGCTAAAGTTTCCTATGGAAATTAACATGGAGAAAACACTTTTTGGGACCCCCCTTTTTTCTCAGCCCCGACTTGACAAATCACCCCCAAACTTTCAGGATAGAAGCTGACCTGGATGAAACATTTTTTGGGAGAATTTTGCGAAGATTCGTCAAACGACGGCAAAGTTATTAGCAAATCAAAAAAGGCTTTTCCTATGGAAACTAGGTTCTAACTTTAACTACCTAGTGGCGACTGCCAGTAGATAATATATATATATATATCTATATCTATATCTATATATATAAATTTCACTCATATGCTCGCCATAGATCATACAATATGTTTTAACCGGAGTTGACATGTAAGTTCAAAGACTAGACCAGGAGAGGTTGGATGTACCATAGCCCCATCTATTTTGATTTTTCCATCTCCCCTACTTTCAGCAACTGGTGGATTCATGAATATCAGATCTATACAGAGGGCCACAATAATGATGTTTTAAATTGATCTTGATCTTAACTTGTACTTTACATTTTATAGATCTTACTGATTAATTATAAACAGAAGGCAAAATCAATGAAGTTTTTAAAATTACCCTGATCTTAAGCTGTACTTTACATCTTATAGATCTTAATACATTTTGATAGAAGTATTAATAACATATGAATTGATGAAATGCAAACTATAGTGAACTTTGATGTAGGCATTGAAAATGTTACCCCAAGTGCACTGAACAAATATGGGGACATGGATTAGAACAATGATGGAACCAAAAATTATCCAGCCACTAAGGGGTTTTTAACATCAAATGAAATGTGGACTCTGTGTTTTAAATGTATATTTATGAACTTTTAATCCTGCACTTGCACTTTTCTTTGACACTGAATGTACTTTACAAATAATGTCTGTTAAAGAGGATCAGCAGTCTAGTTGATCAGAAATAGTAAACAGAAACAAGGGGTTAAGCACTAAGCACTTTAGAAATGCAGTCTAGACGCGAGGGACTTTATGGTCCAGTAGAAGGCTAGTGGTAGCCGAAACGCGTAGACCGTCCTGTTTTGTTCTTTTGCACTATGGTGTGTAAAATGAATCCTCTTTAAAATGATTACCTTGCTGTGGTGCCGTGACTTACGCCGTGGAAAGAATCTCATACGGAACGCGAAGGAATTCCAGATATATATATATATATATATATATATATATATATATATATATATATATATTATCTACTGGCAGTCGCCAGTAGATAGTTATAGTTAGGACCTAGTTTCCATAGGAAACTCGTTTTTTGTTTTCTCAATATCTTTGGCGCCAATTGACGAATCTTCGCAAAATTTTCAAAACTCGTAGCCCGCTCCGGTGAGCTCCTGTTTTTATGGTTTCGGGGTGATTCGGCGAGCGGGGGCCGAGAAAAAAGGTGGGTCCCAAAACATGTTTTCTCCATGTTAATTCCCGTAGGAAACTTTAGACACGGCTACAGCTCGAACTGCTGAACGGAATTACACCAAATTTGGCAAAAGGGTAGCCCTTGGTTCAGAAAGAGACCTTCTTTTTAAATGGTGTAAATCCGTTCAGTAGTTGCTGAGAAAATCAAAAAGTAAAAGCTTCGATATCTATGGCCGCGGTGGATCCGCGCACCCTCCCGATCACGAGCTTTATTCTAATTGGCTGTCAACACTCCAAACCAGGAAGTGTTGGCAGCCATCTTGTGCCTCGGTAACCGAGGCACAAGAAAACATGGAAACAAACGCAATAAACAAGAAAAGGGGGCAGGGTATTTTAAAAATAAATCTGCGGAATTCGCGCTGGGTGCGCGAATCCGGCCAAAAATTAAAAAAAACGAAGCGCGGACTCCCGCATGTCAGCAGCTCCCGATGTGGAAAAGCAATGCCGGCTCCCGCAGGATGCGGGGAGCCGGCAGGGACCGTGGGGGCATTGGGGCTCCCCCACGGTCCCCAATGAGAGGCCAGGCCCCGGGGGATGGGGTCCCCATGGCCAAAAGTGGCCAGGGAGGGGGGCCACGCGGCCCCCCTCCCCCATAATAAAATTAATTTAAAAAAAAACGCAAAGGCCGGCCCCGGGGGATGGGGTCCCCGGGGCCATAAATGGCCTGAGGAGGTGGGCAACACAGCCCCGCCTCCAAATAAATAAAATTAAAAAAAAACACTGGCCATGCCCCGGGTGATGGGTCCCCGGGGCCGAATATGGCCTCGGGAGGGGGGCCACGCGGCCCCCTTCCATTTTTAAAAAAAATAGGGGTCAGGCCCTGGGGGATGGGGTCCCCAGGGCCCATAAAATAGGAAAGAAAGGGGGGCCACAGAGCCCCCCGTCTTAAAAAAAAAAAAAATTTAAAAGACGCGATCGTGCCGGAGGCCCCGCCCCTCCCAGCAACACTCTGCAAACGCGCCCTGTGGCGCATTTTAAGTTCGGGAATTAATTCCCCTTCAATACTGGGGGTCCCTGGGGGCCAACTAGCCCACCAGGTACCTCCAGTAAGCGCCGCAGGGCTGCGTTGCAGAGAGGTGGTCCAGGCCACGCCCCTTTTTACACCTCGCTGCAACGCAGCTCTGTGGCACTTACTGGAGGTACCTGGTGGGCTAGTTGGACCCCAGGGACCCTCAGGATTCAAGGGGACTTCATCCCTCAACTTAAAACGCGCCACGGGGCGCGTTTGCACAGTGGTGAAGGGAGGGGGCGAGGCCTGAGGTGACATGTGTGCAAACACGCCCTGTGGCGCGTTTTAAGTTGGGGAATTAAGTCCCCTTCAATCCTGAGGGCCCCTGGGGGCCAACTAGCCCACCAGGTATCTCCAGTAAGCGCCACAGGCCTGCATTGCAGAGAGGTGGTCCAGGCCACGCCCCTTTTTACACCTCTGTGCAACGCAGCTCTGTGGCGCTTACTGGAGGTACCTTGTGGGCTAGTTGGACCCCAGGGACCCTCAGGATTCAAGGGGACTTTATCCCCCAACTTAAAACGCCACGGGGCGCGTTTGCACAGTGGTGAAGGGAGGGGGCGGGGCCTGAGTTGACATGTGTGGAAACACACCCTGTGGCGCATTTTAAGTTGGGGGAATTAATACCCCTTCAATCCTGAGGGCCCCTGGGGGCCAACTAGGCCACCAGGTACCTCCAGTAAGCGCCACAGGCCTGCGTTGCAGAGAGGTGGTCCAGGCCAAGCCCCTTTTTACACCTCTCTGCAACGCAGCTCTATGGCGCTTACTGGAGGTACCTAGTGGGCTAGTTGGACCCCAGGGACCCTCACGATTCAAGGGGACTTAATCTCCCAACTTAAAACGGCCACAGGGTGTGTTTGCACACATGTCCCCTCAGCCCCCCCCTCCCTTCACCACTGTGCAAACGCGCCCGTGGTGCATTTTAAGAGGTAGTTTTAATCCCCCTGCCCTATTATGTACTAGGGCCTTACAGAGGAGGTCATGCTAATCACAGGGGTACCCCAACGCATAGTGTTCCCTAGTGTATGTAGGTGTTTTCACTGTATTCTAAGTATCTTTTAGCATAGCATTGGCTCTAGGCCTAGTTACTCAGAGTTAGTTACCACCAGTACCCGTCTAAAAAAGTTGTGGGCACAGAATGATTTTGCAACAAGGCCTCTTTCTGCTCCTCTGTTGGTTCTTTCTGCACATGTCTTGCTTCTTCCTGCACTTTTCGTCGTCTTTGTGGACTTCTGTTGCTTCTTTCTGCATTTCTTTGGCTTCTTTCTGTGCGTTTTTCTTCTTTCTTCACATGTCCTACCTCTGTAGGCATAGTTAGAAACTAGCATTTAAAAAACCTTTGAAATTCACTTAAAAAACCATAGGTTTCAGGCACGTTATAGTTAGAAATTAGCATTTAAAAACCTTTGAAATTCACTGAAAAAACCATAGGTTTCAGGCACGTTATAGTTAGAAATTAGCATTTAAAAAGCTTTGAAATTCACTGAAAAAACCATAGATTTTAGGGAAAGTTATAGTTAGTTGGACATTTCACTCGTACAAAACCAGAGAAATTCCCCCGTTATAGTTAGTTCAGCTAACTATAACTCGCGCCCCCGCAAGGCACTGCTGATGACGTCACCTATTACATCACTCATGACATGTTCAGTGACATCACTGATGACATCACTGATGACATCATCCATGTGATAATTTGATGCATCTTCTCACACCCTAATATAACCTTTTTGATACACCCACTCTAAATTACAGACTGCCATTCTCAAAACCATAGACACTCCAACACCAATAACTACATACCCACTCACTCATTCTTAGGTCTACACACACATCCACTCACTCACCCGTACAGTCACTCATACTTACGGTCACTCAGTACAGGACTATCATATGCACTCATACACCTATATAGACACTCACACACCGCCACTCATCCATAGAGGTACTCACACACCTAGTCAGTCATGCAAATAATTAATCACACTGCCATTTACTCACCTCTACAGTTATACACACACCAGCTCACTTACTCATACAACTACTAGCACATTCTTATGCTCTTATACAATGACTGATACAAGCACACACTCATCCATACAGCCACAATCACACACTCTCACTTATAGCCATTTATATACTCCAACACACATATATACTGCCTTTCACATATGTAGTTACTCACACATGTACCACTGAGATATACATTCACTCACTAACACACCCATACACACACTCACTCACCCATACAGTCCATCACAGATGCACTCTTCAAACCATGCACCCAGTGAATCACCCACTCACACATCTATGCACAGAGTCACACACACCCCACCCACACAAACACTCAGGCACCCATACAGATACTCAGACAACCAATCAATAACCCATATAGACACTCATGTAGCTAGTCACAAACCCATGCAGCCGCTTACACACCAACAGACAGACGGATACAGACATTCACACAGTTTAGTCACTAACCCATGCATTCAGTAAGATACGTTTAATCACTCACTTATAGAGTCAGTCACGCACCTACTAAATCATCCATTCAGACACTTATACACCCACTCATTCTTCAATACGCCTTTCCCTTTATATATTAAACATATTTAAACTTTACAGAAACACAAAGTCACTGGATGATGTCATCAGTGATGTCATCAGTGATGTCACTGAACATGTCATGAGTGATGTAATATGTGACGTCATCAACAGTGCATTGCGGGGGCGCGAGTTATAGTTAGCTAAACTAACTATAACGGGGGAATTTCTCTGGTTTTGTACAAGTGAAATGTCCAACTAACTATAACTTTCCCTAAAACCTATGGTTTTTCAGTGAATATATATATATATATATATAGAGATAGATAGAGATAGATAGATAGATTGATAGATTGATAGATAGATAGATAGATAGATTGATTGATAGATAGATAGACAGATAGATAGATAGATAGAAAGATTTATATTCAAAACTATCAAACTCTATGTAGGTAAGTGGGATCTACTTTTATGGTCATCACCACTTTTTGCTGGTGTCATTATGTTTTTCTGACTGGTCTAACTGGGATCCTGCTAACCAGGACCCCGGTCTCTGTGCTGCCTCCCTAAATTGGACATGGTGAGTACTTAGGTACACTCCAGATTGGCTACTGGTGTACCCTGATAAGTCCCTAGTATATGGTACTAAGTTACACAGGGCATAGGTACACCAGGGGTCTCCCATGGGCTGAAGCATGTATTATGCCAGGCCATTGCAGCCTGTGTAAGCTGGTGCTAGCACCACTTACAACAGATATAAGTTTCCTTATATCTGAGGTCACTGCACTTAAAACCTATAAGTCACCCCTAAGGCAGGCCTTTCAATCCTGAAGGCAGGGTGCTCGGTTCTAAGTGTGAGGGTGCCCCTGCATGAGCAGGGCACCCCTACAACCTTCGAAGTCCATTCTCCCGGGTTGTAAGTGCATCAGCCATTACGACATATAGAGTGGCCATGCGTCATTACGCGATGACCATCTTTAAACTGGCTGTAACAAGCCTTGTCATTTTTGGTATCAAACATATTGGAATCATACCCCCATAAACGGTGTTGGAGGTATGATTCCATGCACTGTAAAGCTCCTCCGGGAGGCTCTCAGTGCTCCCAGTACCAGTCTTCTAGAACCGGACAGCAAGCTAGGGCTGCTTTCGACCAGAGACACGATTCTGCCCTCTTTCTGCTGAGCCAAGCTCAAGCAGGGGAAGGGAGAACAATAGGTATGCTGTCACAGGGAGGTCTGACCACCTCCCAGACAGGGTTTAGTGTATTAGGACAGGGTGGGTGTGTTTGCCAGCGCCACTGAGACTGCTTGAAGGGCAAATTTGGTGCCCTCCTTGCATACTCCAGTTCAAACCAGTTAAGGGTGCCGTTGGCTCCCGCTCTGGTGCGAAACTGGACAAAGGACATGGGAGTATCCTCCCCACAGTCTGGCCCCTCATCTGGGAGGGACCTCTGAATCGTCCCAACCCTTTCCTAAGGGTACTTGTTTGATTCTTGTTGACACAGTCTAAGTTCCCTACTACCCCTTGGTTATGGTATATCTACATATCTTAACACACCTAACAATATAATTTCCTATATCTCTAATTTAGGAGCTAATCATGGAATGTATTTATATCCTATTTAGTTGACTTACAATTACTGGGCAACATTATATATTATTCGGAAACTCCCACCCAATATGGCCACCACAGCTATACAGTTTCACCATTAACCGATTCGCGTGTCAAGTCCTACTTCAGTTCCTTTATGTAGAATTAGAATCACCAACATGGCGCCGATGCGATATACCAGTGACCCAACACACAATGTGACACTCCAGTAATGGAGGTGAGAACTCAAACGTTGGCTCCTTTAATAAAAACGGGTCCGCTTGCAGAATCATGGGCCTTATACTTCTTGCTGTGAGTTACGCTTGACGTATATGAGTATATGTAGTGTAGAGTCAGTTGTTAGACTTTAGCTTGATTGCATTGATATTGGGTTGGCTTTTTTGTTTCTGTACAAGTTGACCATAGAACCTACAACTACTTAGCAACACTATATATATCATTTGGAAATTCCCATCCAATATGGCAACTGCGGTTATACGGCATTACTGATGGCTGATGAGCGTGTGAAGTCCTACTTCAGTTTCCTTTATATAGAAATAGCTCTACCAAGATGGAGAGATGCAGAACGCCAGTGTCTCAATACTCAATGGGACTACTCCAGTAAGGATGTGAGCACGGGCAAGATGTCATTTCCTTGATAAGAGTGCGTTTGCGAGATCATAGACCTTATACCTATTGCTGGGACTTACGACTCACATTGCAAATGATTATAATTGTAGAGAAGAGTCAGTTTGTTAGACTTTAGCAGGGCTACACTGAGATCGGGTTGCCTCCTATCTTTTCCTTTTTCGTCTATACCAGTTGACCATAGAATTAATTTTTAGATTATCCATTTTCTTTGATGAGAGCAGGCACGATTGTATGATGAGGGGCCGTATACTTCATTTTTCTATTTCACAATTCATATCACATATTAACATAAGAAGCGCAGTCAGCTAACGGGACAATGAGTTCGGTTAGATCTTAGTGGGTTGGCACCTAGATATGGGTGGTTTGCCACACTAGGCATTTTCACGTACTGATTGTAATACATTCCTTAGTTGGACACCTTATCCCGGCGACATACACACATGCTTGAACCATTATACAGATCTGACTGTATGATGGCTGTTGGATGGGAATATTTGAATTATTATTTACTTGTTCCACCAGTTGGAGAGATATATACTACTCTTTTCCCATTACAGACCCTGACCTTACCTCATAGCCAATCCGGTTTATACTCTAGAATACTGGGATATTTAAAGTAAGACAACTTGCGTCATCTCATACTGTTATCTGGATGGCCATGGAAGTACATTTAGAATATTTTAATTTTAAACATCTCTTACCCGGTGGCAGGCACCTCATGGTGCCTGCCACATGGGGCATGGATGTCTGTGGGGGCTCCTGTGGCGGTGCCTGAGCAGGCACTGCCCTCATTGTAGGGATTACATTCCGACCGCAAGGCCAACATGCTCCTTGAGCCCGTCGGAACCGCAGTGGTCGGTTCCTCACACATGCAGTAGGACCGACAGCATTGAAATGAGTCAGTCTGGCCGGTGCTTCAGATGTCAGTGGGACCGACACTGACTTGCCGTCAGTGTCAGTCCCACTGACATCATAATGAGCCCCTTAGTACTCATTCACTGAACAGATAACCAATCAAACCACCTATAACACATCATCTCAAGCAACATCGGACTAGAATGGAACCCCAAAGCCACGTTTGCAATGCATTGGGCTACCAATAGTTCTGCACACCAGAGGCAGAATCAAAATTACAACTACATGCGTATACACACAGGAACCCATGTTTTAATGCAATACTCGTCAATTCAGTAAATACTACAGAAATCTTGCAAACAAACT
This sequence comes from Calotriton arnoldi, assembly GCA_963921515.1. NCBI lineage: Eukaryota > Metazoa > Chordata > Amphibia > Caudata > Salamandridae > Calotriton > Calotriton arnoldi. The sequence continues at coordinate 34,126 of CAWUFW010022740.1, read as the reverse complement.
TGGTCAACAAAAAACAGGCAAATCTTAAAAATACATTTTAAAAACTATGATCAATTGGGGAAAAAAAGAAAGTGGCACCTCTTGCTTCTGTTATGTGCTGGCTTTAGCTCCTGTTTCTGGTTGTATTTCTGGTTTTGCGGACTGCATTTGCGAAGCAGAAATAAATCTCTATAGTCCTGTAGTCATTGACGTACAGTACAGTGGACTTTGTATGATTGATTGAGCGATTTTCTTCAGCATCACTACATGCTGTCATTGATCGAATGTAGTGGCATCGTATTGACTTCAAATTGTTATTTCATTTAGAATGTTTTTTTCTGTATGCCCATGTTTTGCTTTTGTCCCTTACTGTATTCCAATAGTAGTTTTTTAAAGGCAATAGTGGCATATATTTTTAAACATATATAGTTTAAACCCCATGCAGATGTAATAAAGTTTTTGTGTGTTGAATTAGAATAAGCATTGAAAAAATAGCAATGCAACAATTTTGTATTACACGACTTTAGCCCTCCAAAACAGCCGCCATTTTGTCCTGCATGCAAAGTAATTACCTGCTTGGAGAATTCCATCAAATTGTACAAACTGCCTCGAGCCCTGATACTTGAAACAAAAGGAGAACTTTCTGCAAAGTTGTCCAAGTCTTTTCAGATGTGATAATAGTCTCTTTCGGGCCTGCTGGATTCTTTGTCGTGATCGATAGTAATTTCCCTGTGCATTAGGGACCGTGTAGTCTTCATGGATACAGAGACATCTTTGAATGGAGGAGCACTTCTTTTGTAAGAAGGACAGATTACGAATTTCAGTAACATCGGCAGCTTTAATTATTTGGGAGGAGACAATCATGTTTTGTTGGGTTTATTGTGGTACCGCTGCAGGATGGCTAGTGGGGAAGAAAAGCGCCTCACGCGGGAAGCGGGAGGCCATCCAGCTGTGTGCCTCTACCTTGGTATTTTCTGTGTCTGTGCCCCCCCCCGCCCTCCACTTGCTTCGTTCCTAAAACAGAGGGAAGAAAACACAGGGGGAACAATACCTTGAAAGTCACTTTTTGACTGCGTGGTTGAACCTTGTAGTAATACAACATTATTGCCAACTATTCAGTTACTTCCATGTGTTGAAAATGGGTTATTTTTGGTCTGCATTTCATGAGATTCTACAGCATGCTTGGAGACCTCGGGGTGTTTGGGTGTTATTCACAGGTGCAATGTATATTCCTCCGTAGCTTCCCCCTGTCATAGCAACCTACAACTCATAAGCAAACTCTATCACTGCACAACCTCCGCTTGAATTCAAGCCTTCCCACCTGAAGCGCCCACTCATGACTCTTGAATTCAGACTTCCAACCTCTGCTTTCTAGCAAGCTCAAGGCCTGGTGATTTCTATCACACTGGACTGGCCTTTGCATCAATTGGCAAGCCTCTGTGAGACCGACAAACAGTTTCAGCCCACCGAGGTCTGTAGCAGCCTCTCCTTAAAATGGTCAAACTGCGTTAATATGGCAAAGCTTTAGTAAATTAAGGGTTGCCTGTCACACCACTAGTCATGCCACAGGGTTCCTCAGATTTGTATTCTGAGGGCCAGATTTATCAAAGTTTTGCGCTGCCCTTCCACCACACAAGGGGGTGCCAGGGCGCTGCAAAGCCTAAGTGGGATTTATCAAGCCACCCAAGGCCACCTTGGTTGGCGCTGCATGGCTTGACAAATCTAGAGTAACGCAAGCAGCAGTGGCTGGTGCAGGTAAGTGCGGCAAGGCAGGGCAGGGTGCTGCGGGGGGGATGTCAACAGACGCCAGAATGGGGTAAATTAAATAAATAAATAACGCCTATTCCGTCATCTGTCGGCATCCCCCCCCCGACTCACCCCACTGCCACACCGCGCATACCTGCACCGGCCGCTGCTGAACGCAAGGCATCGCAACTCACTGACTTGCATTACTCTTAGGCAGGGAGGCATTCCATGGGCGGAACGTGGATGTCCCCATGCATCCACCCATGGATTTTGGCGCATTCCCAGATTTACCATTATGGTAGACCTGGGAACACGTCTAAATGCTGCGCCTCGCCGGTGAGGCGTAATGACGAGAAATATCTCAAATTCTCCTCGTTTTTTCCTCTTTCTATGTGTGGTGCATTCTCTATCATACATAGAACTGGTAAAATGCCTCTAGGATTGTTTTGTTCATGAAGGTGTCCCTTCCTGCAGAAACACAATGCTGCCTACAACGCAGGAACCCTTGCACCACGAAGCAAGGGTGCCTGCCTTGGGCTAGGCACCCACAAGGTTGGTTCAAAAGAATGTCATCTAAAAAACAGTACTAGAAGTGCTGTTTATTAAACATATTTTCTAAACCCAAAAAATAATTAAAGAAAATAAAACATGCCCTTGACAACAACACGTATTAGCAACCAATATATCGTCATGGTAACCATATGTAAGGAAGTACGGATTTACTATTCTTACTCCACATCTACTTATCTTGACAATATGTGTCTGTCTAATATTGTGGAATCCATATAAATGCAGTGTGGTATTAAAACGTCATTATTATCCTAGAATAAGGCCTATTGTTTAGCACAGGGAGAGCTGCATATGGAAACGTGTCCAAAGTCTTGCAGTTTAAGCATGAAGTGATGATGGTGAATTTAAAAGGAGCAGTGTTCTCACTGATGAAGTGGTACAAAAGAAGACACACTGCCACAGAGAATATACACTGGTTCTCTAAAAGAAAATCATGCTAGTGCAAACCTATCATTTAGATAGGAAACTCTCGGTTGTGCACAGGAGATAATAAATTGTGTGTCAGATGCATTTATTCTCTTTCACTCACGTTTCCTGCCAGAGGCATCCCTTGACACATAAGCTAGATGACAAGCTGTCAAATCAGGTTAAACAGAATACATTTATTCAAATGCACAGCGTCTGGGCACCGGCCTTCTCAACACAAGCGCACCACAAATCACATATAGAAATACTGAGGGATTCTACCCACTACGCCTGACAGGCGCTAGTCGTGTAACTTGCAACCCTGAATCGAGTTCCTTTGATAGTTGACGCCCAAAACACGAAGAGTAAAAATGTTTCCTGTGATTCTGTGGACAATCTCTGAGCAAAAACCTGGCCGGTCTACCTAGGCTTCACATTCCCTTCTTTTTTGTTTTGACTAAATAGAGCTTTGATATTTTTGGCCACATATAGTTCCCGTAAAAAAGATACATAAATTTGCTCTCAGGAATGCACCTTGAAGGCAATTTTCCTTAGTTTCTGGTTGGTCTATTGCATCTAGACTTTCAGATTTGGGCACCGGATGACCTACACATCCGCGTCACAAACCAATTCTATATCCAGTACATTTACCTACCTTGAATGAAGCCATAAAAATCACTGCATTTAAACGTCTTTGTTTTACCTTATGTCCCATGCTGCCAATGCATACATGCCCCCTGCTGCCAATGCATGTATGTCCACGCTTTAAAATGCATGTATGGTCTCCAATCAATAAATTGAGCTATGTTGGCATGCTTATGGCTATTGTAAGGTCCGAGAATCACAAAATAGTCAATGTCATTGGCAGATGGAAAAATTGAAATTTTTAAACACTTTTGTTTCATCGACCATTAGTGGGTTAGGAAATCCAGGGGCATATGTACAACAAAATGTCGGAGCTTGGACCTGCACCTAATTTGGCAGCGCCGCACTCCGCCATTTTCAAAACGCAGGAATGCGTCATTACTACAATACGGTGGACCCCTGTGTTTTCCCTATCGCTGATGCTAAAATTAGCTGCCTAGCGCCAACGCAGGCACCCTTGCACCAGAGTGCAAGGGTGCCTGCACTGTAGGAAATGATTGTTTATGTGCAGGAAGGCCACCCTTCCTGCACATAAACAATCCATAATGGCTATTTGTTTCTATATGTACTGCATTCTGCAGCACACTTAGAAGTAGCACATCGTCATTATTTAATGATTGTTTATGTGCAGGAAGGGAAACCTTCCTGCACATAAACAATCATTAATGGCTTTTTGCTCTTTGTATGTGTGCTGCACAATGCAGCACAAAAAAAAAAGCATAAACGAGGAGAAATAAAAGCATTTCTCCTCTTGCGCCATTTTAACGCTTGCTCTTTCATGGTATTCGTTTTTGGCACTGCTACAGATTTACACCGCCTTGTAAATCTGGGGCAGCGTCAAAAAGCAATGGGTGTTGCGGTGGAACGCCAACAGCAACACCGATTACACGCCCTTTTCACGCAGATACCTGCATGAAAGGGTGGCATATTTCCATAGCGGCGTTAAGCCACAAAAAGTGGCTTAACGCCACTTTGTAAATATGGTGCAGGGCACACCGCCACTCGAGCGTCAAAAAAAGTGACACTCCATTGGCGCTAGGGGCTTGTGCATATGCCCCCCACTTTGCTGGTTCTCTAACGACATATTGGACAAAAAAAAAAATCATGGTACCATGGGAAAGAGACAGGGTGAAAAAAAAACAACAAAGAGTGATTCTTACTACAGCACGTCCAAATCACAAACCATACACAAAAAAACAAGCACTGGCAAACACAATCACCTCTACCATCATGCATGATGATCATCTTACATTGGTTTTATTTAAATCAATAGGAAAAGCATTCCAAAGTGGCTGCAATGCATGCACACACGGCTACACATACGCATGAACAAGTAGACACCATGGAATTTTTAAAAAAGACATTACAAGAGGGCTAGCTAACATAACTACCCATACAGTGGCAGACAGTGGATGGAATGTTGGGGGGTTTGGTAATGAACAGTAGGCACTGGGGGAACACAGCAGAATAAATAAAGCGAGCTAAGGACAGAAAAGGTGAAAAGAGAAAGAGGAAATATAGACATGAAAAAATAGTCCCTTATCCACTGCAATGTAAGGTACTTATGTATGCAGAGGAAGGATTACAACTTATCCAGCCAAACTACAGTGAGGACAAATTGCTCCCTGGCAGGACAAATGCAAGAAGAAGGAGGAAAGTCACCGAACTGAGGGAACTAAGATAGGAGTGATATAGGCAAGAAAGCCAATGAGAACTGAAATAGCCAAGAGAGCCAATGAATCATGAAAAAATGCCGACCCACAGGCCACTCTGAGTTTACATTGGATACAATAGGTTTGTTGTCAACACACCTATTTAGCCAACAGCTAAGTCTATCTTCAGGAGACCTAACAATGGCAAATATTCTTCTACCGTTATAACATTGTGTGAGGGAAATTTTACAGTGACTTGTTAGATGAAGAAATTAAAAATAAAAATAGAATACGGCCAACGAAAAAAACACAGTTTAAAAGTGGATTATGACAAACAAGCAAAATCACTGAAATCACCATCAATGGTTGACAACGCACACAACGAGCACCATAACTCATGTCTGCAATATTTTTCACGTTAGTCGGCTTCTCAAGAAGTGTACTAAGTATCGCGAGCAGCATGAGTTATGGTTGTGTGCATGGTAAACCAATACTGGCGAAGTTCAGTGGTTTTGCATGTTTGAGCCATGACTCATTTTTAACTGTGGTCTTCTTGAATTTCTTAAGGTTATTTGATGCACTATATTAATACCCCAGTACAAAGGCCTTGCGCCCAACCCACTGCAGTGGCCAGAACCCAGTGCACATGGCCTTCGACTGTGCGCTGCAAGGGATGACCACAGAGCCTTGCTTGTGGCCAGGTCCTACAAACAACGGGGCATATTTACGTTCCCTGGCGCATCCCTGCATATCAGCAGGGATGCGCCAGGGAAAATGCGTCACGCAAGTTTACCCTTGCGCCACGTCCGATGCGCCGCATTTACAATGCGGCGCATCGTGGCGCATGAGATAAGCAGATGCGTGACGCATCTGCCGGCGGAAGGTTGGCGCAGTGCTGAAGTTGTGTCGCAAGCGCGGCGCAACTCCAGCACTGTTCCAACCTTCCTATCCCTAACATGGTGCGTCAATCCTTACGCCTGCTTGAAGCAGGCGTAAGGATTTGACGCACCACCTTCGAAAAAGTGACTGCGTGAAATCTTTTAGATTTCACTGCGTCACTTCTCGAGCGTTCCTGCGCCGGAACGCCCCCCTGCGCCGGTACGCCCACATGAAACCTGACGCAGGTTTCATGTGGCGCAGGGGTTTACTACGTGACGCATCTCCCTAGATGCGTCACGTTGTAAATATAGCGCAACGCGGCGCATGGTTTGCGTCGCCGCTGCGTCACATGCGTGACGCAACGGCGGTGCAAAAGTGGCGCAAGGGGCTTGTAAATATGCCCCAACATGCTTTGGGTGGTCACTCCTCCCCCCGTCAGCATGGATTACAGCTGAGCGTAGTGGGGAATGGTCAAATGACCAACACATGCTGCCTCCAGCCAAAGGGAGCAGGGCCTGGCCTGTGGCTAGACCATGTGACCAACCTCTGTTGTGCCAAGCCACTGCTGCACATGTCTTTTTGTCATGTGTATTGTGGGATCGCTGCTAGATGTGGCCTGCAACCAGGTCCTGCAGCCAACCCACCACAGATGACCAGCTCCTACTGCACATTGCCTGTGCTTGTGCAGAATAAAGGTTAGCTTCAGTACTGGTCCTGCAAGCTACCAAACTGCTGAAGGCTTATTGTAAATTGCTCTTTGTGCATGGTACTGAAAAGAGCCATTTTTTGGTGTGTGGAGTTTCTTATAGGTGTTTTTTAATTTTTGTAATGTTTTTAGATTTTTAAAATGCAACAGCACATTACCACTTTCAAACTTTGTTTAACCTTATTTTTTGTTGCCCACGGCAGACACACCAGTGACACCATGGTAAACAAGCTGACTCTGTTCACCTAGTCCGACCACGCCATCGTGAAATTCAGGATTTCTATTCCGCATTGCCAGAGAACCACCACTGCCAAATATGCGTACCGAGACAGAAACAAGAGGGGCTGATTATGCTGGCGGTCAGACAAGCTTCCAACTGCCATCCTGTCGGGAACGGGTCCGCCGACAGAAGGGCGGCGGTCTTGCCAAGGAAATTACCATCTGACCGCTATGGAGGGGAGATGGTTGGAAACATGCCTCTTAGCATTGAGGCTTGTGCTGCAGTCCTAAAAAGGTCTGCAGCACAAGCCTCACTGCTAAGAGGCATGTTTGTGAACATCCCTGCACCGTGTGCCAGGCACCATGCGGTGCCCGCCACATGGGTGCCGGGATGTTTAGAGGGGCACCATCGGTGCCCCCCAGACACCATACCGGAGGTCCAGGGGGAAAGGGGGGCCTGCTAGGGGCCCCCAAAGTCACTTTCCACCTGACTTTTCATGGCAGGTTAAACGTCATGAAACGGCCAGCGGAATTGGACATTGTAATCCCTACAGCGAGGCCTGAGCAGACACCGCCACTATTGTAGGGATTGCAGTCCCTCCAATGGTCCAATGGGCTCCTTGAGCCTGTCGGATTCGTGGCGGTCGGTCTCTCCGCCCACCCTCCATCCACCCACCCACCATCCTAATGCGGCAGGCGGTCCTGCAGGGTCCGATGGCGGTGGGACAGCCACAGGCGGCCTGACAGTGGCAGTCCCACTGCCATTGTAATCAGGCCCAAGTTCTCAAAGCATCCTGAAAAGTCCAATATTTGAAGAGATGTCGCAGATCCCATATTCACAGCTGGAGAAGGCTTTCCTTAGGTTTTTCTCTGTTCATTGTGTTGTTTTAGCTCAAAACATGGCTCCTAGTAGGTTGTTGAGTTGTGTGGATGTCTAGCTGGCATAGTTTGTCTCTGCTTTGTATGTAATGATGCAGTGCTTGAAGATAATGCAGGTTTTGAGATGTGGAGAGTGTAAGACCATCAGGTGTTGAGTAGAGTTTTAATTTTACAGCCTCAGTACCATCAAGGAATTCTGCCTGCGCTATCCTCCTGGCAAGGGAGGACGAGGGTTTACATACCGGGTCTCGAGCTCACTTCAGAAGTAAGGGTTTATTTCATTAAGAGCGCGAGCTAGAACCAGCCTCTCTGTTTAGGTCTCGCCTACACAGCGCGCATGCGCTACATAGGAAAAAAGACCTTTTGGGATCGCTTCGGCTTTTCAGCCAAAAACGTGCACGCGTTCCATTGCCTTCAATGGCAACGCGTGCACGTTTGGCGATTCACTTGCGGGAGTGAGCAGCTGGCGCCATATGGTAGCAATTATCGCGCCTTGCTGCTCGCTCACGCAAGGGAATCGCGCAGGCCCCCTCCTTTCTCCCATTGCTGCCGCGCGAGGCGTGCGCGCGCGCTTGTGCTTGTTTTTTAACCATGTTGTTTCTGAAGTCTACAATGTGGGCTGCACTCTTTGCGCCTCAGCTGGCAGGGTGGCTCAGTGAGTGACGTTCTCTCGCTGCCAGCTACGTGTGATTTCAATGTTCTGATTTCGAATCTCTTCAAGGTCAGCCTTGCCCTTCATCTTTCCAAAGATGATAAGGAGAGAACCATTACATTGTGTCTTAGCAACACCTGCCATTTGCAATCAATATGCTACTCTCGAGGGGCATCTGAGTTAGTGTTTTGACTCGAGTGTCTGTGAGCCGGTCATGAACACGGAAACCGTTTACAAGACAGTACGTGTACATTTGACGAGGCTGTGAAAAGCCAGAAGAGTGAATTATCACACGCGATATTTATCCATTTTAAGGACTTTGCAGGGAGCACAGGGATTACCACTGCTGCGGAAGATGTCAGAAACTCACCTTGGAGTTTCATATCACAAAATACCGCGCCATGAAGCGCTCGAGTGTTCAAATAAAAGCAAACCACCGGGGAGCGCTCCCACGTGCGCCATCACCCTCGCGGATTTCACCGCCAGCATGGCCTCGATAACACATGCTCCCTCTGAGTAACACGAAGATTGTTTTCACAAAGCAGGGGGCGAAGATAAGGCAGAGTTAATGGAATATGTGTCTTCTTAAGGGTACAGATAGTGACAGCTGATGAATTGCAGTAAAATGCAACACGCTGAGAAATTGAAAAAAACTCCGAGTGTCTGCAGGGCACTAGTGTTTTCTAAGTTATACCATAGCTGCATTAATTAAGGCTCGCAAGGATGTTTGTTTAATCTAATGCGAGTGGCGCTGGCTCTCCATTCTTCTGGTGGCTGACTGTAGGATTTCACCTTTGATCGTTATTACACGTTACTTTTGAAGCAAGAGTCGTGTTGAAAACAATTTTTTTCTGAATGTTGACCAACTAAAAAGACAATTTCCGTACAGGTTTTTCAGGATAGCAACTATGGATATATTTAGGTTTATAATGTTAGTAATGGGACAGAGGTGCTGTTCAGGTAAAGTCGACTGTCCATGGGTGCAACGGGTGGGCCTTGGGGATGAACCCGTTAGACCTTTTGGGCGCTAGTCACATAAAGTGGGCACACACTGTGCCACTGCTTGGGTTTGGCTGGTGTCTTAGAAGCTGAAGAGCACTTTAGAGAATGGTAAATGGTTGCTTGTCACAGGAAATTTCAAGATAAGTGCTGCTTTGGGCTAGAAATGCATTACCATTTGTTAACATACCAGGGTAAACAACAGAACATAACTGTACGACATAAACAAAGTAACATTGCAACACCATTAAACAAGCATTGGCAAAGCCAAGAGATCTAGTGTGGCCTGCCAGACTTTTGACTTTGGCAAATCTTGTTTTGTCTGTCATGGTTTTTTAAAAACATTATTGCTGAGAACGCTGCTGGGCCCTCATCAATCTGAAAAATATTGAGTAAAGGAAAAAAATATGTTTTTGGTCCAAAAGGCACACATTACCACAGTAGTCCCTGACACTAAGGGAACTGCTTTGAGTATGGATGTGCTTCTTGTGAAAAGGAAGCCTGTTGTAACTCACAGTGAGGTCAGACGATGGCTAAAGTGGACTGTGGGTGGAACAAAAATGTGAATGACACAACAACAGACTTCTGAATGAAGTCTTGCTGAAAACCCCTAAAAGTAACTATGTTATGCACAGAATTTTAGTGAAATGTAAAGATCAAAGAAACACCTGACCCAAAATATTCAGTCAATCTGGTGTCGACTGCCAGCCTCTTGTCTTTGCTAATGCTTTTTTGTAATGTTTTTGTAAATCTTTATGACAAATAGATAGAGAAGGTTGAAAAGATAGATAAACAAGCATTTGCAATGCAATAGGTCGCGCATGTAAGTGAGTTTGAGCTATTGACATTGCAAATAACAATGCATTTAATTTTTTTTTTAAAACAAAAATAAAAGGCATTGTCATTTACGATGTCAATAGCTTAAACTCGCGTAAATGCGAGACCTATTGCATTGCAAATGCTTGTTTTCCTTTGGCACTGGTGCCTCCTGGACGCTTCCGCTGCCCAGCACATAAATCACATTTGTTTTTCCTCATGAATATTTCAGTAGGGCCGAGTTGGCCAGTTTAATATTCCTTCAGTCTTGGCTCTTTTCTCTGTGTAAACTGACAGCAGGTACAATGCCCGGCTGCATAAATTGCCACTCTAATTCCATATTACAATTATTAATTCCATCCAGCCCTCTCCGCGAGAAGCATTAGCATCTCCTTCTAAGACTGCAGACAGCATATCAATGCAGGGAGTCCTGCCAAAGAGGCAGGTGTGAGCTCCCTTTCTTTAGGCGGTGAAAAAGTCACCTTCTTTACCCTAGACAAGTGTGCGAGGTGTGTTCTCTACATTTATAACAAGAAACAGAGGTTTGTGCAGTGGCTTTGAAAGAGCCGAGACTTTCCGACAGAAGTGCGCACCCTAACCCAAATTGAGCTGACAGCCCCTAATTGTGTGATATTAAGAAGGGTTGTGTGCCGGCTTGGTAACCTCAATCTATCATGTGGGATATCATTCCTTGGAGTGAATAAAACATTAAGGTGCCCGCTGAGGACAAACTGTGATTGTTTACAATATGCCGAGATGTAATTGTCCATTCTGGAGCAGTCGGTCTTTGTGTACACCAAAAATGCATCAAAAAAGGGAATAGAATATAAAACATTACCTCGGCTGACACTGTCTGGAAACAAGTTCTATTCGCCGAATCTCAGCTCGCCGCCCTCTCCCCGTTACACTTTACAAAAACAGAACTGGTTCCAACGCAGGTGAGCTCAAGCACGTGCACCGAGGCTGCAGCTTGGTTTTTTTCGGAATGGGGAAAACATTGCTTAATGCAGTTTACCATTCCACTAGCTGCATTTAGGATGTAGAAACTGAAATGAAAAATATTCTCCCCCATATTTTAAACGAGAATTTATTTTCTGAATTTCTTAAGATGTAAAAAATAACTTTAATCTATACTTAAATTGTTGGATGATAATGTCAGGAGAGGGAGTGTATCATGTCATATCATGTCATATCATATCATATCTCATATTAATTATAGCATAGCATATCACACATAAATCATATCATACTTATATTATATAATATTATAATGTGTTATATTATAATATATTATATTATATTATATTATATTATATCATATTATAGCATATCATATCATATCATATCATATTCTATTCGATTATATTCATGCTAAAACCACCAGCAACTCACCAAACACCTGGAACAGAGCAACCTCCTGGACCCCACTGAATCTGGACTCCGAGCCAACGACAGCACCGAGACAGCCCTTACGGCATCCACAATGACATCAGGGCTCTCCTGGACTGCGGCGAAATGGCAGCCTCATCCTACTGCACCTGTCAGCCGCCTAAAACATTATCTCCCATCACATCTTGATCAACAGACTCCACCAAATTAGAATCCAGGGAGACGACCACAAAGCATAGCCTCCTACCTCACCAGAAGAACCCAAAGAATCCGTCTCCCACTGTTCACCTTGGAACCCAAGAAAATCATCTGCAGTATCCTCCAAATATCGCGCCTCAGCCCCACCCTCTTCAACACCTACATAACCTCCCTGGCCAACATCGTCAGATCGCATGGACTCAACATCATCTTCTACCACCCAGCTCATCCTCTCACTGTCAGAAGACCCCTCTACCACCAGAGGCAACTTCTACAAATGTATGAAGAAGGTCGCCGACTGGATGAATGACAACTGTCTCAAGCTCAACACAAGAAGGAAGTCCTCATCTTTAGGAACAACACCTTGCCATGGAATGGCGCATGGTGTCCATCTGAACTCGGCCCATTCCCCGCACCGACAGACCACACCCACGACCTCAGCTTAATCTTGGACAACAAGCTATCTATGAAGAAACAGGTAAACGCAGTCTCATCCACCTGCTTCCACATCCTACACATGCTCCTGTAGTAAGGTACCTTTTGTACCCACATTGGTTCTGCCTCAGTTCTGCATATTACAAGTTTTAGGCTGCCTTTGCTTCGCATAGTCACATATAATAACTATCAACACACTATCAACTAGACGTCAAGACAGCAGCGTTAGGACACCCCCCTCTCGGGAGGACCCCGTTCAGAACCACCCTACCCCCACCCCTGAAGAGACGAGTCAGCGTCTCAACCTGCTTGAAAGCCAGCTAGGTATTGTAATACAGGGCTTCAACGAAATCCTAACCAACCTCGCCTCGCTCCATAAACCACACCAAAATCCCCACAGCACCCCCACCGTCAACAACCCCACTCACCAATGGCTCCCCACGACTCCCCGCCGCAGGGGGATCCCAACCCCCCTCTCGAATCAAAATCGGAACCTAGACCGTACCAGCAGAACTAGAATAACTATGTCCCCGAGTGAAGCAGCAGATCTTGCCTCCTCATACGACACCCCATCTACCGCCACCCCTCTATCCAAAATCCAGGTGATCACCGGATTCAGAAGGGACCACTCCCCTCCTAGACCCCCAGCCTCCCTTACCAACATCCTCAGGGCCCCCCTTAAGAAGAATCTCAATAAAGAGGCACACACCACCAACTGCATGCTCATAAACTGCAGATCAGCCACTAAACATGCAACAGAGCTAGCAGAATACATCCTCACCCATGACATAGACATAGGCTTTATCACCGAGACGTGGCTAAACGAATGCTTGACACCAATCATGGACACTCGTGCCACCAGGCTTTGTAATCATCAACAAAGATCGAAAAGACCAAAAAGGCGGAGGTATAGCAATCATTCATAACAACAATATATCTGTGACAGAAATTGACACCTTTAACTATAACACCTGTGAATGCCTTTCCGCTAACATCAACACAAGCGACAACAAGACATTCCAGTGCCATCTCCTATACCATCCCCCAGGAAACACCACCGCATTCACCGAACATCTGTCCGACCTGATTGCTCATTGCTCACTCCGAGACGCCAACAACCTAATTCTGGGAGACCTGAACCTACACTGGAACGAAAAAAACAACTCGGTAATCCAGAACCTAAATGAGCTGCTACACAGCAATAACCTTACCCAGCACTGTTCAGAAGTTACCCATAACAAAGGAGCGATCCTTGATGCCATCATCTCCCAACGTGACACTATCACAATTTATCATATCCTATCCGTTGACTGGTCTGACCACCACCTTATCCTATTCCACATCACTCAACCAATCACATATCAACCGCACACCCAAGACCCCCCCAAATGGACGAGAAATCTTACACAGATCTCCATGGCCGACTTTGAAGAAAGGGTATGCTCACTCCTGCCTACCTCCTCTGATGATCTCTCAACAACGGAACTCACCACTCACTATAACTTTACTATGACTTCCATCCTAGATCAATTAGCCCCCCTGAAACTAAAAGAAACCAGGAACATTCCATCCAGATCCTGGTTCAACTCAGACATCAACACTGAAAGAAGACAACTAAGAGCTGTAGAACGACTACGGAGGAACAACCCTTCTACAAGCCTCCACGAGCAGCTCAAAGCAACCCGAAGGAAATACAAAAAACACATTAACAACGAAAAAACCACCTTCTTCTGCACCGCCCTGGACAATGCGAAAAACAGACCCAAAGAACTATTCAACATCATCAGACAACAAACATCCAAGCCCTCCGCTACCCCAGGTCAGGCCTCCAAAGACCTGTGCGACAACTTCTCCAACTTCTTCAAAGACAAAATCACCAAGATTGAGCTCTCACTAGACATCAACCCCAACCCCTAATGCACAAACCCACCCCCAGAAACCGAAGCCAACACACGCAAGCACCCCATGAAAGCCTGGAAATCCTTCAACCCCATACCCGAAACCGAGATTCTCAAACTGATCGCCACCTCCAAACCCGCATCTCACACACTAGATCCTATACCCACCCAATTGACAAAAAAGCTGAAACTCTCCATAGCTCCATTCTGGTGCAAGATCATAAACAGCTCCTTGAGAACCGGCGTCATACCTGACTGCCTCAAAGTCGGCCAAGTCACACCACTCCCTAAAAGTTGAGGCCTTGACACCAACGATCTGAACAACTTCAGACCCGTTTCCAATCTCCCCCTCCTTGCCAAAATCCTTGAAAAGTGCGTTCTTCTACAACTGACTCAGCACATGGACAGCATCAACCTTCTAGATCCCCACCAATCGGGATTCAGAAAAGGCTGTAGCACCAAGACCACGATCCTTAACATCGTGGATGAAATTCACAAGTCTCTAGATACTGACAAATGCTGCCTACTCATCCTCCTGGACTTATCGGCAGCCTTTGACACGGTGGATCACAATCTACTCATCAAGGCTCTTCAAGACAGGGTAGGTGCAGATGAGGTGGTCATACAATGGTTCTCCTCCTTCTTACACAACCGCTCCCAAAGGATAAAAATCCAAACCTTCACGTCCGACTCACGCCACGTCAACAGAGGCGTCCCCCAAGGATCAGTGCTCTCCCCTCAACTGTTCAACATTTATATGGAACCCCTCACCTCCCTACTCAAAAAAGCCAACATCACCTTCCACCTCTATGCAGACGACACGCAGATCTATCTGGAAACCTCCTCCATTGAAGATATTCAGAGACTAAATAACACTCTCAAAGAAGTCCAACATTGGCTATAAATAAACCACCTCAAACTCAACCAAGACAAAACCGAAATCCTCCTCATCTCCAACAAAGAAGAAAACCCCCAAATCATGGAATGGCTTAAAGCAATCGATGCTCTCAACGGTAATCTCACTCCGGCCAACTCCATAAAATCATTAGGAATCACCCTAGACCCCAAACTTGACATGGTCAAACACATCAAGAACTCTGCGAAGAGTGCCTTCCTCAATCTGAAGCTTCTTAACAAAATAAAACCCTTCATCCCGCCCAAAGACCTCAAACAAGCCACCCAATCCCTGGTGATATCTAGACTCGACTATGGAAATGCTATCCTCACCGGTACAGCGAAATCCCACCTAGCCCCCCTCAAAACAACTCTAAATGCAGCAGCCAGAATGGTCACCGGAGTCAGGAAATTCGAGCACATTGCACCCGCACTCAAAGAACTAAAATGGCTCCCAATAGAGATGCGGCCAGCTTCAGAACTGCCTGCCTCACGCACAAAGCCCTCCACACAGGGAAACCTGAATACCTGGCCTCCAAACTCAAAAAGGCCGGCCAGACAAGGAACCTCAGGAGCTCCAACTCCCTACTGCTCATCCCTATGAAAACACACAAACAAAAAACCGCTGCACGATCCTTCGCTGAAAACGCACCCAAAATCTGGAACTCCATCCCAGCAGACATTAGGACTATCCCGTCCTTTGTAAAATTAAAAAAACTCCTAAAAGAACTCTTCCTCAACCGAGCCTTCCCGAACAGTTAACCATCACTGAAGGGCACATGCCTGCATTCCGCAGCACCATGACACTTTGTCACCACATTCTACCTCCTCCAAGCACCCCAACGCCCCTCCCTGCTAACCCCCTCCCTGAAAATGGTTCCGCCCAAGACAACGTGCACTCTGCGAGGTTCTCAGGACTTCCATGCCTCAATGTTGCACCACACGCTGGGACTTCCGAACCAACATGTATACCTATGCCTTATTTTGTGATTCCTGCACTATTACTGTTGTAAAACGCTCCGATACCCTCGGGTCTGGCCAGCGCTATATAAAACTCCTTAATAAATAAATAAATAAATAATACATTTCCTTGTGTGCCACAATATTATTTTAGAAATACCCTGCACATGTTATTTGTTATTTTGTTCTCCTTCTTGGGATTCAGTCTGAACATTTTGTACAAGGTTGAACAACATGGGTGCATATTCTCAAGGACTTATAGCTGATTTATCGGCACTTTAGCGCCGCAAAAGTGGCGATAGATCTATCGCCCCATTCACAAGCTGGTGCAAACTGCCGACATCGCCAGTTTCCCTGTGATAGCTACCGCAAAAAACATCGCCACGGATGAGTGCGACAACTAACGCTAATGATATGCAGAGTAGGCGTTCCCGTGCAAAAACACACGAAAACACCACTTCGCTCGATTCTCAACGACCAGTCAGATCTGCGATGCGAACCAAGAACAGGCGATAAGGCGCGTTAGCTGCAGGGATTTAACACCTGCCTTTTGCTGGTGTTAAGCAGGACGACTACCTGCAGTATGAAAGGGAGCCCAGCCCAGAGCCACATCTGAAGACCCACAGATGCCATGGAGCCAATGAACATGCAGCTCGGAGACCCAAGAGGGCCACAACACCCACCGCCACCACTCCCAGGCCCCCCCCCTCCGGACTACCACCGAGGCAGCGTAGGACAAGACAGCGGACCCTCCGAAAACGGCATGGCCCCTCAGCCACACAAGTGCAGAATGTGGGGAGAGGTGGGAACCAAGTATGTGTGAAGGAGGCAACTCACCCATGAAGAAGAATGTACACAATGCCAAGTGTGGCGGTGATGTGCTGGACAGCCCTCAGAATGCAGAGCACAGACATGTCCATGTGGACATATACTGCTGGTGTTTGTAGTGTTGTGGACAGGAATATGTGATGTTACAACGCGATCAAAATGATCGCGGTATGTAACATCGCTGTTTTTACAACGCAAGTCGTTACAACGACTTGCGCTGGAGGGCGCTGGACTTAGGAGCAGTAAGATTTACTATTCCAACACCAGTCTACGTACAGTAGGGAAGGTGTTGGAATAGTAAATCTTCCTATTCCTTAGGTTATAGCGCCCTCCAGTGCAAGTCGATGTAACGCTTGCGTTGAAATGGCAGCGTTCTAAATGCATCGCGGTGTAATCACCGCGATGTAAAGGATGTTTCCCGTGGACAGTGGACGCAAACACGTTACCTCAGGCAGTGGGGAAGACCTTGGCCATGTAGCTGTGCCATCCCCCCTGTAAGCGTAAGCGGAGTGGGCTGGGCCGGCGTACGCCACTCCAGCGTAGGAATGCGGATAAAAAGGCCGGGGCTCTGGGCATGGTTCTCTTCCGTGATGGGCAATTCGTCTGCCTGGGTGGCGCACCTCACCCTGCCACGAGTCCGCCGCTGTGACTTCCAGACTCCATGACACAGGCCCACAGCGCAGCCAGGGGCACAGCAACACGGAGTCATGTGTGTGCCGGATACTGCCTTCGTCCTACACTGCGGTCAGCAGGTCCCACAGTTCAAATCGTGCCACATTTATGTCAATTGAGGAAACCACTAGTCAACAGACATTGCCCCCAGTGCGGCCCGCCCGAACGACGAATCATCGTTGGCTGTGCACCTGCTGAGCGCTCCAGGTGCCACTGACCCTGTGCAACACAAGTCGACGCCTCGTGGCAATATTGAGGCAGAATTCAGTAGGCAAAAACATTGCTCCCAGTGTGGCCGGCCCGGGCGACGCATCATCGTTGGCTGTTCACCTGCTGAGCGCTCCAGGTGCCACTGACCCTGTGCAACACAAGTCGACGCCTCGTGGCAATATTGAGGCAGAATTCAGTAGGCAAAAACATTGCTCCCAGTGTGGCCCGCCCAGACGACGCATCATCGTTGGCTGAGCACCTGCTGAACGCTCCAGGTGCCACTGACCCTGTGCAACACAAGTCGATGCCTCGTGGCATTATTGAGGCAGAATACAGTAGGCAAAAAACATTTCTCCCAGTGTGGCCCGCCCGGATGACGCATCATCGTTGGCTGTGCACCTGCTGAGTGCTCCAGGTGCCACTGACCCTGTGCAACACAAGTCGACGCCACGTGGCCGTGGGCCCTTGCTGACCGCTGCCTCAGGCCTACACTGCGGTCAGCAGGGCTCACATGTCACATCCTGACCTGCAAAGACACTCCATCATCTTTGGCTACGCACACGCTGAGCGCATCAGGTGACACCAACTCTATGCACCTCAACTCATGGCCCCTTCATGATTGAGTCGTGTGCTGTGGACTGCGGACGCAACAATGTCACCTCAGGCCTTTGAGAAGACCTGGGACGATGACGATGAAGATGAGGCAGGTGTACCACACCCCACTGCAGCTGCAGCAGGAATATCCCAAAGGTACACAATCATGATCAATCCTTCACATGAGCACGCTCAGCTATGGTGCCCCTACCTCAGTGAACTGCAAGTCATGGACCCTTTACTATTGAATCTACTTTGGGTGATCCGATCTTCACTGTTCTAGTTGTTGCCAGCACATACCACTCCCTGAGGGCTGGCTCACACGCACCCCACACCCATCCAGCACAGGCGTCACTGGACATGTGACCCTGGTAATAAAAAGGGGCCGGGCGCACGTGCCCGTAGCCAGTTCCACTATCTAACCAAGTGTGTCTGTGTGGTCATTATGTATGCATGATGGGCCCGGGCCCGACCACATTACTTTGTGCTGTGGACAGCGGACGCAACCAGGTCACCTCAGGCAGTGGGGAAGACCTTGGACATGTAGCTTCATCGTCCCCCCATGTATGCGCAAGCAGAGAGGGCTGGGCCGGCATACGCCAGTCCAGCGTAGGGGTTTGAAGATTTTGCCCAGGGGACTGGGCGTGGTTCAGTTCTGGCCTGGACAAGGAAGTACATAATGCATGTGTCTCTGTTGTAGTGTGGGCGCCACCCGGCCCACAATCGTCAATGTTGCAATGTAGCATGCACCCGGAGGGCGGGCTCGCACGTACGGAGTCATGAAGGAGCGCAAGACCGCTCGGGGTCGTGGCTCATCTGTATAGCCGCAGCATGAGCCAAATGCCTAGCCTCAATCGCAGCGCGAGTACAGCCAGCCATGAACTGTACACCTGTGTCCGCCCTGTCCTTACCATAGGCCTACACTCACGTGGCCACCCACCCTCAATGGCCAACATCAAAAGTGTTGTTGTCAGGCTTGTGGACATGCGCAGACAGGCATGACAATGGTGTGCCGTAGGAGTGCAAGTGATGCAACCGTGCAGCGCACACAAGTAAAAAGGCTCGGGGGGAGGGAGGAGCAGCTGTGAAGCAACGTTACACAGAGTGAGGCCGCTCATTTGCCACATGCTAGGCATGTCATACATGATTCCCAAAGTCGCAGACATCCCACCCCACCCCCAACAAGCCCCTACACATTTCCTGAATGCAAGCAAATGACAAACTAACATTAGGGATGAAAGCTCCATTGTCTGAACTATCAGGCGGAAGCACATCTGCACCTCTGACCTCGGAATTGCATGTGCCCGGCACCCCCTGACAGATACCATAGCAGCTGATGACGACTCCCACACTACGCACAGCCCGACGACAGACCAACGTATACACACCCCACACACAGAAGTCCTTGCTTGAAGTTATCTTGCATGGAATGGCCTTCACACTTACTCCCACACCATCCCAGGCCTACAACCATTGCACACAAACACTGCTCATTGATCCGAACTGTGGCATTTCATCCACAGAACTGGCGCAGGTCAGAACAGTGCTGCTTCAACCAGAGCCACTAACGCAATGGCAGAACATCCCGGACACATGCACAACCCCTGTCACGTGGAACTGTACCGTGCACGTATGCTGCATTTACTGGGGGCACTGCCATTGGTAGTGCTGCGGATCAGTTACCGGCTAAGCTTCCGCCTTGCCAACGTCACCTGCGTTCAGCCTGTGTTGCATTGTTGCTCGTGCATATTCGAGTGGTCCATGGATGTCTGCCTATCCAACAGGACGGTAGCCGAACTGGATTTCGACATATGTGTGCACCCCCTGTTGGCCCACGACCATGAGTGTCACCGTGATACCCGTCTTTGGGATGCCTGGATACTTGGCATACATGCTGGCAGCTGGACCTGGGAGATTGCAGAACTCCTCGTGTGCAGTGACCACATTGAGCCGCTCCCCTATTGGGCTGTAGTGCTAATTGGTGAAAGGGGTGGACGCAGCACATCTGTCCGGACCTGCTAATGGTTAGCCTTGCCATCCTGTTCGATGAAGTCGACAACGACCTCATGTTGGAAATGATTGCCTACGAAGTTGCACTCGCTTTCATGGACGTGTAACTACGTACCTGCAGACACAACAGTTTGGAACACATTGCACATGTCCTGTTCCTTGTTGGAACTTGGGGTTCTGGTCACATCTCCCACGACGACAGTGGACATGGCTACATTCGCCTGGACTCTGAATACATGAGCGGACAACAACGCGGGTAAACACACACCTGTGAATGGTCTGGCACTCCCCCGTAGTGGACAGCGGCGCTTAGCAATGTTCCACGTTCTGACATACTGCTGCATTGGTCTGCATGTTGTGGCACTTATCTTGGCCGTACTGACACGCATGTGGTAATATAGTCTACGCACCTTCACTTGTATTCAACTGTGAGGAGTGTTGATTTGTATGACAATGTGTGTCTCACTGCCTATCTGGGTCATAGCCATACATGCATTACTGCACCATCAGGGATGTGGGGTTGTACTAGTACATTATCATCTCACAGTTTCCTGCTGTGACACATGCAAATGGCCATTTTCCACACATAAGCAGAGCAGTTGTGTCCTCTGTTCTGTTGTGCTGGTGTTGCTGTTTGTTCAACATTGTTGTAAATGTTGCGGTGCTCTGGATCTTATGTGTGTGTGCTGCATTGTAGGTGAGTTGCCCCTTCAGCTCTGATTTGGCTGGCCCTTATCCCTTTCATGCGGTGTGGCTTTCACTTCTGTGCTTATGCAGTGCCTTGATGTTGCAGACTTGGGTAAATTGGGCTCTTGGCTGGAGTTGTGACTCTTGGCCATGGTTTGTCTGCAGATTTGCTCTACTTAATTGTGCATGTGTGCCATTGTGCCCATCTCCCCCCGTCCCCCCAGTCCCTGGTGGTTACTCACCCTGTTGCTGTTGTGTCGGATCCTGTTGAGCAGTGCCGGTCCCCCAACTCCTGCCACCGTCTCCCAACTGATGACTGTGGACACCATTTCCTCCATCTCATCCAGCTCCTTCTGTGGCGCTGGACTCCCACCTCCAGTCTGCGTTGCTGCCTTCTGGTTGTCTGCGAGTTTGTGCTTGGTCTTGCGCTTCACATTGTCCATTTTCCTCCTCAGCACTCCGACTGCATTCACCTTGTCCACGATGGACTGCCATATTGCATTTTTTGTTGCCAATGACACAGTGGAGGTGACGAACAGTTGTTGATGGTGTTCTATCACCTCCGTGATCAGGATCCTGTTTTCCTGCGGACTGAACCGCGTCTTGCTCTTCTTCTTGTCCTTGCCCTTCCCTGACCCCGAGGTCCAAGGCTGGTCCTCCGGGGGGCTTGTGGGGTTCTGGTCGTCCTCTGTACCTGCTCCGGCTGCCTCCATTGTGCTTCGCTGTACTTTGTTTTTTTTTCTGCTTTTGTGGTGGTTTTTCCCGCCTGACGTGTGTGAATTGCAGGCCTGGCGCTGCTTTTCGATGTTTGTCTTATCGCGGTTGGGCCAATCGCAACTTTTATCGCGTTCGGGTTTTGATTTTTATCGCCGTACCGGTTTTGTTATCGCGGACATTTGCCGCGTTATCGGGGTACTATTGCATGTTACCGCCGTGTTGAGAATGCCATGTTAACACAGAGTTATTTTCCCTCGATAGACGGCGATACGGAAAATTGCGTTAACCTATTTTGGCGATGTTTATCGCACGTTCTTGTGAATATCCCCCATGGTGTACTGTTTTTGTGTGCTCAGTCGGCAACATCTCCTAACGTTTTAGACACAACACAGTGGCGTAGCTCTGCTTTCTAACACAGTAGTTCTTATCATACATGCTGTGACCCACCCCCTTGGAAAGCAGAGAGGAGAATTCTTGCAGAGGGACATGTCTTGGTACAGCCTTGCGCAAACTGAGTTTACACAAAAGATGTGGGCCACCTAACTACAAATACTGGCTATGGGGTCCGGTGCTAATCACAGAAATCACACTGATATATCCCTATGCTCGTATAGCGAGAGTAGGCTTAGACAGATATAACATTTAGCATGTTAGGGCTGTTCATTGTATACAGTTTCCTAGTAAATTTGATTACTTTGCTTACTTTGTTATGTTTTCTAATTGCAGCACAACGGCTTCATAATAGACAATGGTAGTTTCAATATATATTGTAAACTTTTCCTGTGTCTTTCTTTTGTTTATTATGGATATGCATGAGTGAGGAACAAAAGGTGATTATCTGTTTCCACGGTTCACTAGGGGATTAGTGTGTTGTGTTCTAGGTTGCCAAATCACCTGTTACTCTGGGAAGGTTAGGAGTATCAGGTGAGGGTAGTCGTATTTGGGCCCGCAGGTACTGATGTGATAGAGAGACTCAGTCCCTACTTTCTGACGTCCTGTTTTCCCATGGCAGAGCTCTGTTTCCAACAAGTGACTCGCAACATTGCACTACCAAAAATGGTCTGGTACTTATACAGCGGATCTCCCTAGCAGTACTTGTGTGTGTCCATAATAGCCCTTACACTTACCACTGGAGACATCCAGGGTGTTGGGGATAAATCCTCCACAGTGTTTGAGGAAGCACTAGATTTTAACTAGTGGTTGCTCAAGCTTTAATCTTTGAAAGAGTAACCCATTTTTGTGTTTGCTCTTTGTTGCCAATGCACTTTTTGATCATAGTGCAGGCACAGCCTATTCCTTTTGCAGACAATTGCAGAGCTGCAGTCCATGCGCATGAAACTTTATATGGCCTTACCAATGCAGGGGGTGACTTTATGAAATGAAAGGCGGTATTTGTAAAGCGCTAACTGTCACTCCGAAGGGAGCATCCTGGCGCTGATACTGAGGTGAGATGTAGCTCTGAGGGTCTTAAATGAGAGAGAGGCAAAGTTCGTCTGTTGCTCCGAAGATCCAAGTTTTTAGAACCTTTCTGTATTGAGTTTCAGTTTTTAGCATTCTCAGTTGTAAAGGCAGTAGTTTCCAAGCTCTGGAAGCTAATACTGCCATTGTTTTACCTCCTTTTGTTTTGCATCTAAAATTGGGAGGTCTGAGCAGGTTGGCTGACGAGGACCTGAGAGTTCTGTTTGTAACGTAGGGGATGAATCTAGATGAGAGGTATTTTGGTCCTATCTTGAGTAACACTCTGAAGGTGATTAGAAGAATTTTAAACAGTATTCTCTTGTGTAATGGGAGCCAATGAAGAGTTTTGAGGGCTGCAGATGTGGAAGACCTTCGAGGAAGTTTTAGAACAAGACGTGCTGCTGCATGTTGGACTACTTGGAGTCTTTTTAATATTTTTTTGCTGGCTCCTGCCAGGAGGCTGTTGCAGTAGTCAAGTCGCAAAAGGATTAAGGCGACTGCTACTGATTTCCTAGCTGCGAGTGGGAGTAGGTCGAAACATTTTCTCAAGGATCTTATAAGGCTGAAACTGGTCCCTGCTACCTTCACTGCGTGTGGTTGGAAGGTGAGGGCGGAGACAAACTGCACTCCTAGATTTCTTGCTACCTTCACAGTCTCAGGCGGGGGTGATGTACCCTCTGGCCACCAATCGCTTGGTAGAAATTAGACTTTTTTCCCTATAGGTAGGATCTCAGTCTTGTTGGTGTTGCACCTAAGGTGGTTGTCCTTCATCCACTGAAGGACCTTGGTCAAACATCTTTTGAAGTTGAGTTTAGCGTCCTTGGAGTTTTGATCTAGCGATAGTATCATTTGGGTATCGACTGCGTAGGAAGCAACTTCGATCCCGCATGATGCGATCAGTGAGATGAGTGGAGCCATGTAAATGTTGAATAACAATGGGCTTAGCGTGGACCCTTGAGGCACCCCGGTTGTAATGGTGCGTTCGACAGACAAGAAAGTTCCCAGGGACACGACTTGTCTGCGTTTGGAAAGGAAGGATTTTATCCATTCCAAGACGGTATTCGAGATACCGCTGGATTTGAGTCTTGATAGGAGGATGCTGTGTGATATGATATCAAACGCGGCCGATAGGTCGAGTAGGATCAACACAGTCTGTCTGCTATCATTTTTAAAATGTCGGTGATTTCCAGAAGTGCAGACTCAGCAGAGTGTTTGGGACGGAAGCCAGATTGTTGGGGGTGGAGGATGTTGGCCGTCTCTATAAAGTTGGATAATTCTTTATGAACAAATTTTTCTGTGATTTTACCTAATGAAGGAAGTAATGATATAGGGCGAAGGTTAGAAAGTACAGCTGAATCAATATTTGGCTTCTTTTTCAGGGGTTTCACTATCGCTAGCTTCCAGTCATCAGGTACGGTCCCTGAGCTTAAGGATGAGTTGACAATCTGATTTATGACTGGGTTAATTATTTCTACGATTCGGTGGAGAATAACGGGGGGACAGGCATCCAGGGGAGAACCTGATTTGCATGCTAAGATTGCTTCTCGGGTTTGGTCCAGTGACACAGGTTTAAATGAGCACATGGAGTGTTTGGTGGCTTCAGGTTCATGCTCGGGGATGGTGTATTTGGTCGGGACAGGGTCCGTAGTGAAGTCCTTTTGAATATTCATAATATTTTCTTCAAAAAAGATTGATATTTGTTCGCATAGCCTCTGGGACGGGGGTATTTCTTTTTGAGGCGCTTTGAGATTGGTATAGGACTGTACGACCGAAAAAATAATTTTTTGGTCTAAATTAGCTTCTAGTATTTTGTTTGAGTAGTATTCTTTTTTGGCTAATTTGATCTGTGTATGGTAAAGTTTTCTGCTTATTTTGTACGCTTGTTTTTCTGCTGCGTCATAACATCTTCTCCATTTACGCTCTTGTTGTTTACATTGGATATCTGCTTGTTTGAGAGTGGGCGTAAACCAGGGGGTTTGCTGGGACGTTTTCTTTTCATCATTTTTTCTTTTTTCTTTTTTTCTTGGTTTTAGCTTGTGGGATGAGCTCATCACTGACAGTAGTCATCCAATTATGGAAGAGACGTGAGTCTGCTGCAGTGTTCCCTATCAGGGTAGTCACCAGAGCCTGTGCGGTCGTAGCCAGCTTGGGATTGTGTGCTAGTTGTGTCCAATTACGCTTGGGCTGCAGGCTAATTGGTTGTTTGTCCCGATGATTTGTCAAAGGGATCTTCAACGTGAGGGGCACAAAATTGTGGCCTGACCATATTTGAGGGATGGGTGGGTCGGCAGAGAGGAGGGTGAAGTTAGAGCAGACCCCATCCAGTGTGTGGCCAGCTCGATGTGTAGAAGCGTCTACCATCTGGATTAGCCCTAGAATTTCTGTTATTTGAAGGAAGTTATCTACGCCTTGCTCTTTTTTGTCTTCTAGGTGTAGATTAAAATCACCTAATAATGTGAAGTTAGCATATCTAAGTAGGAGGTGAATTAGGGTATCTCCTAACGAGTCAGTGAAAGTGGCGCTGTGACCAGGAGGCCGATATATCAGGCCTCCTGGAAAGGATACCAAGGCATTTAGTGAGATGCAGAAGCCAAGACTTTCTGCTCCCTTGAGTGTGTCTATTTCAAAGTTGGTGCAGTGAAGTGTATCTCTGAGGATAATGGCCAGACCCCCTCCTCTGGTGTCTTCTCTGTCATTTCTACAGATCGTGTACAGTGGTGGCAAAGCTATCGCGATGTCCGGGTTGCACCAATCTTTTAGCCAGGTCTCGGTGATAAATAGGAAGTCTAGGTGTTGTTCCATTATTAAGTCTCTGATCTCTTGGCTGTGTTTACACATAGAGCGGGCATTGATTAGTCCCCCTTTTAGTTGGGCTATGTTAGTGGGTGCAACTAATTTGTGGTTGTTAATTACCATAGGGTTTTCTGATTTGCAGTGGTAACATGAGCAAGCCCCCTTTAGCTTCTCCGGTGCCTGATCCCCCTGTGTTTAAAGTTTTCAGTGCTGCGGATGAGTATACCAGTTCAAGACCAATTTGGGTAGAGTTTTCTGACCTTGTCACGGTCTTGGCGTGGACGGGCGCAGACGGGCTTGCCTTTGGTGCGCCTTCGGCGCGCCGGCAGCACGCCCGCTGCGCGCGTCCGGCCCAGCATATAATTAAATAGCTGGCCGGGCGCGGGAAAAGGCTGTGATCGGAGTTCCCGACCGGAAATTAGGTAGTAGAGGCAGGAGGGCGTGTCCGCTTCCCTCCAATCAATCGGCAAGTGCCGCGTCGGACCGGGGAAGCGGAGACAACAGGTTAGTGAAAGCGGTGCAGGTAACAAGCTTTACTCTGGTTTTAAAAAAGGTTAAAAGTGCAATCACGGTGAAAGATAAAACGTTAAAAGCAGTTTAAAAGTTCAGGGCTAAAGTGCAGTGCTCGCTTCTCAGCGAGAGTGCGTCTCACCTCTTGTATCGCTGCACGTCCGGCCCAGCATATAATTAAATAGCTGGCCGAGCGCGGGAAAAGGCTGTGATCGGAGTTCCCGACCGGAAATGAGGTAGTAGAGGCAGGAGGGCGTGTCCGCTTCCCTCCAATCAAACGGCAATGGTTGAAGCCCACAATTGCTATTGTTTCATAGTCTTTTATTCTTGGATCAATTTTCAAGCTGTGGACGCTAATACAACACATTTCATGAATAAACAAATGTTAATCCACCACAAGCATATAGAGCATATGTGCTTTTAGTAATACAACTATCACACTGAGAACATCAAACATGTTTCCAATGGCGCCCTTATGCATGTACTTGCACCAGTTCGCAGAGGTCCCCTTAGTAATGAAGGGGCCACCTGGACAGCATTAGCTGGTTACACATCATTCCCTAATATAGTGAATCTTAATGCTCAAGAGATACAACAACTATGCAATAGTCTAGTTAGACTATATAGACACTTAACTCAGCATGTTTCGCAGACCTCTCTGGCAGCACCAGCAAGGGCTGGCTGCCAGGGTAAGCCCAGTTGCATGTAGTGCCAACCATAAGTCCTGTGATTGTCTATTCAATTATGAGCAAGATTTCTACAAATTGTGAGGACATCCCGTTTTGGATCACCCCAAAAATGTATCAAATCGCAGTTTCACCTTATGAGACCACAAGACAAGCACATAATGTTGACTATGTGTTTACCACATGGAATGGTTCCCGGAATAGGTGACTGTTCCACTTGGGGACCAGTCTTTGCCGCAGTGTATACCATTAGTCATGGTACGCCGTCTATGCCAGTCTTACCAGAGGTTTTAAAACAAATACAGAATGAACACAGGGCAGCTGCTGCCCTGGATTTGGGGATGAAACTAATGGGAAATTTTAAGGTTGTATCCGCAATGATTCTGTCTAACATTAAAGGCAAAGCAGCCTCTCTGGCTATACACTACCGGCTCACGCAGGTCACACAAGTCAACTGGGAACGTGAGCTACCTATAATTATTACTGATTTCTAGACTTCTTTAGGGTGCAATAATGTAGGATCCAGACTGTAGGAAGGTAGGATTCTTCTGCATGTTTACCCCCACTTTTTGCCTGGTGCTAAGCTGTTTTTGACTAGTCTGACTGGGTTCCTGCTTATCAGGACCCCAGTCTCTCTGCTTTCTCCCCTAAATTGTTATGTTCAGTACTTAGGTACATCCCAGAATGGATACTGGAGTACCCTTATCAGTCCCTAGTATATGGTACTAAGGTACCCCAGAGGTCTCCCATCGGCTGAAGCATGTATTATGCCACCCATGGGAGACCATTCAAAATGAAACTACAGTTCTGCCATTGCAACCTGTGTAAGCTGGTGCTAGCACCACTTACTAAAGATATAGGGGCCAGATGTACGACCCGCCAATTTGCGAGTCGCAAATTGTGTCGCATTTGCGACTCGCAAATTGGCATGCACAACAGTGTCTGAGACACTGTTTGCGATTCCCAATGGGGTCCCAAATTGCGAGGCTCATGAATACTCATGAGCCACTCGCAATTTGCGACCCCATTGGGAATGGCGTGCACTCCCTGGGATGGAGGGCTGCTGGGCTCAGCAGACCTTCATGTCTGGGACTGCTTTTAAATAAAGCAGTTTATTTTTTAAATGCAGCCCGTTTTCCTTAAAGGAAAACGGGATGCATTTGAAAAGAAATAAAATGAAACATTTTCGTTTCATTTTTTAAGGGCAGGTAGTTGTCCCTGGGACCACTGCCTGCCCTTAAAAAATATTTTGGGCCAGTCACAAAGGGTAAGGGGTACTCTGGGGACCCCTTCCCATTTGCGACTCCATTACCACCCTCTTGAATAGGGTTGTAATTTGCGAGTGTTTTGCGACCGCAATTGCGGTCGCAAAACATTCGTACATGACTTTGCGGTCGCTATTAGGAAGGGAACGCCCCTTCCTAATAGCGACTCGCTATTCCTAAATAGCGAGTCGCCAATAAATTGCAACTCGCTATTTAGGAATTGTACATGGCCCGGTCGCAAACCCGTTTGCGCATGCAATTTAGGGTTGTACATCAGGCCCATAGTCTCTACGGTCACTGCACTTAAAACCTATAAGTCACCCCTATGGCAGGCCTTATCAATCCTGAAGGCAGGATGCTTGGTTCTGAGTGTGAGGGTGCCCCTGCATGAGCAGGACACCCCTACAGCCTATGGAGTCCATTCTCCCGGGTTGTAGTGAAGCAGCCATATACCATATAGAGGGGCACCGCGTAATTACGCGATGACCATCTCAAAAACGGCTGCAATTACTCCTATCATGTTTTGTATCAAACATGTTGGAATCAGGTATGATTCCAAGCACTGGTAGAGCCCTCCGTTAGGCTCTCAGTGCTCCTGGTACCAGTCTTCTAGAGCTGGACAGCATAGCATGGCTGCTGCTGACCAGAGACATGATTGTGCCCTCTTGCTGCTGAGCCAAGCTCGAGCAGGGGAAGGCAGAACAATAGGTATCCTGTCACAGGGAGGTGTGACCACCTCCCAGACAGGATTTAGTTTATTAGGGCCAGGTGGGTGCGCTTGCCAGTGCCACTCAGTCTGCATGAGGGGCACATTTGGTGCCACCTTGCATAGTCCAGTTCAAACCAGCTCTAGGAGTTGTTGGCTCCCGCTCTAGGGCGAAACTGGACAAAGGACATGGGAGTAACCTCCCCACTGTCCAGACCCTCCCCTGGGTGGGTCCCCTGAATCGTCCCAACCCTTTCCTTAGGGTACTTAAGGGCTTACCTGTGGGTGGGTCTCTAGATTCGTCGTGGGACACGATTCAATTCAGACACCACATCAACTTCTACCGTCTGGGCACTCTGGACTTCGCTGGACGTCGTTTGGGCTCGACTTCATCCCCCTTTCAGTCTGTTGCATCATCTGTGCCTGTGTACCATGCAGGAACCTTCCAAGGCATGTGGACATTCAAGACACTTGAAGGAATCTCCTTTGAAGTGAAGGAGTCACTTCCCTACATCTGCAGGCCCTGCAACTAAGCTGACCGGTCTGCAGATCCTGAGCTCCTATGGACTCCGAAAGGTTCAACAACACAGGTGGTGGTTCTCCACAGCTCTCAAGGCCTGCCCTCTCACCAAGTTTGAGGCCAGTTTCCCTCGTGGGAGCCACAGGAACCGAACCCCTGTGCACTGCGTCAACTTTCTGTTGCAAAGGCTTGTTGGTTTCCTTCCACCAAGATCTTCAGACTCCAAGTAGCCCCAACCTCGAGCATCTCCAGTGACCAGAATCTTCATCCACATCGCATTACTTGCACCGTGGTCTGCATCTTTTGGTGAGCTGCTCGAGGTCCTCATGCGACTCCAGTGCCTCTGGCCAGTGGGTCCTGTTGAGGGTTACCTTTGTTTCTTTTGGGCTCCCCTGATTGCTCGGGGCCTTCCCTGACTCCCCTGCTTGTGGTGAGTCCCCTAGACCTTGCTGGTTCCAACATTGCACCTTCTTCGACTTCCACATTGTTTGCAGTTGCCAAGGCTTGTTGGTGCTTCCGACGGACACCGACCCCCTCAGCACTCGACATCCGACGAGGGATAGCTCGTACACAGCTCCTGGTCTTCCTCAGTGTTGCCTGTGTGAGAAGTTGGCCTGGCATATGCTGTCCACTAGTTATAGTGGGCACCTTGCACCAGTCCAAACGACCTTTATTGATGATAGGTTTAAAGACAACCTTTATTGAAAGCTATCCTAGTGGTAGCTATGGAGAGCAGCCTTCAGGCTAAGTCTTGAAGGAGTGTTAAGCTGTTTGTTTTACCAGTTATAATCTCATGAATGACCAAATGAAAGGAGAACCACACCAGGTATATATATAAAATATATGTATTTATTACTAAACACTACCCAATAGTCTCTTTATGAGGCTAGAGGTCAAAGTACACAAGTTACAAGTCAAATAGCACAGTAAATTAGCACAATATACGATTAGCCCTAGGGGCGTACCAAACCATATATTAAGAAAGTGGTATAAGAACCACGACTTAAGTAGACACAAGGCCTAGAGCCTGTAGAATCGCTGGGACCCCAAGGAACCACCCAAGGTAGTGACACAGGGGACCCACGGGGGCTGTGTGCAGTGTGAGAACACAGCCGCGAGCTCCGTTAAAGTCTATGGGAAAGTCGTGGTTAGGGTTTTAGAGATTAA
This sequence comes from Calotriton arnoldi, assembly GCA_963921515.1. Taxonomy (NCBI): domain Eukaryota; kingdom Metazoa; phylum Chordata; class Amphibia; order Caudata; family Salamandridae; genus Calotriton; species Calotriton arnoldi. Next base: position 3,382 of record CAWUFW010022740.1, on the reverse strand, counting down.
GGACACTTAGAAATGGATTAGGACCAAACCCTCTTGGACTTAGACAGTTCTAGAGTCAACACCCACGGGAGCACCGGAGTACTCGAGTTACCTCACCCAGGGAAGCCGGGTGCATAGGTGTCGAATGGTGTCGGGTCGCGTCGTCGATTTCATTGGCAGCCTGCAAGGAAGTGCTGCTGCCGGGAAGATGTGAAGTGTCCGAAGAGATCCAAGCCTGGATCGGAGATGAGAAGAACCTGAAAGCAGAGGGGACAGAGTCTGGGTCACTTGCCAGTGACCAGGGGCACGATAGTCGAATGCCCACCGATGTCGGGTGCTTCAGGTAAAAGAGGTGAAGCTTGACTCTTCAGCCACGAGGACCAGGAGGCGTCGACGACAACCAGGAGCTGCATCTGAGCTGTCCCACAAAGGATGTCGAGTGCTGCAGCATTGGTGTCCGGATTGAACACAACAAGCCTTGGCAACAGCAACCCACGCAGAAAGAAGAAAGATGCTTCTGTGCAGACCAGCAAGGTCTGAGGGACTCACCACTCGGTGGGGAGTCAGGGCATGTCTGGAGCAACCAGGGAAGCCCAAAGAAAATCAGAGTTGCCTTCACAGGGACCCACCAGTCCATGGACCAGGGATCGCAAAGGAGCCTCAAGCGGAAATGCAAGAAGCAGGCCCACGGAACACTCGTGGAGTGTAGGCTCACAATCTTCAGTGCAAATGGTGCTCGGGGCCTGGGCTACAAGTAACCCAAAGCAGGACTTCAAGAGTCATCGAGAAGTTGATGCACTAGCAAATGTGCACGGTGTCCAGGGGTTCCGGTTTCACGTCACTCGTGAGAGCTGTGGGTCTCAGCTTTGCTGGGGACTCGGGTCGGCCTCTGAGAAGTCTGGAAATCCTCTTTCTGGGCTGCAAGTACTTCAGAGTCCAGCGGGAGCTTCAGAGATGCAGACTGGCAAATGCTTTGTTGGTGCATGCCAAGCAGGGGAGTCACTCCTTGACCCCAAGGGAGATTTCTTCAGTCCTTTAGTCTTGAGTAGAGCATCGAAGTTCCAGGATTCAGCTGCAAAGTTTCGTCCAGGGATATCTAAAGTCCTGTTGCCAGGGATTCCTTACTTATACCTAAGAAAGGGGTTGGACTAACTCTGTGGACCCACCTATGGGAGGGTTTGGAAAGAGGGGTGGCTACACCCATTTCCTTTGTCCAGTTTCGTACCAGAGCTGGGGCTGGCAGACCCTGCAACCAGTTTGAACTGGGGTATGCACGAGGACACCAAATGTGCCCCCAGTGCAGGACTTCAAAGCACTCTTGGAGTGCACCCACCCAGCCCCAATCCACTAAGGCCTGTCTGGGAGGTGGTAACACCTCCCTGTGACAGGAAACCTATTGTCCAGGCCTCCCCTGCAGGAGTTTCGGTCAGCAGCAGGAGGCCAGACTCATGTCTGTGGCTGCAGCATCCATTTTGTGATGCCAGGGCTCTGTTTAGTTGGTACCGGGATATACCGGTGCTGTCATGTCTCCCCCTCTAGAAGGGTGGGATCATACTCCCACACCAGTTACTGGTGTGGGGGTATGATTCCAAGGTGTTTGACACCAAACACAACATGTTTCCGTGCAGCCATCCCAAAGTTAGCATTTACCGCGGGGATATAATGCACTTAAGAGTATATGGTCAGGCTGCACCACAGACAACCCCGGAGAGGAGATTCCGAAGGCTGCAGAGGGGCTCTGCTCAGGCATGGGCACCCTCTCACACAAAACCAAGCACCCTGCCTTCCGGATTGATAAGGCCTGCCATAGGGGTGACTGATAGGTTTTTATGTGCAGTGATAGTTGAGATATAGTGAACCTATATCTCTGTAAGGGGTGCATGCACCACCTTACTCAGGCTGCAGTAGCAGTCCTGTGGTGTCATTTTGGAGGGCCTTCCAGGGGTGGCACAATACATGCTTCAACCCCTGGTAGGCCTCTGGGGTACCTATGTCCTGGGTACATAGTATACCATATACTAGGGACTTATAAGGGTACCCCAGAATCCAATCTGAAGTGTACTTAAGGTACATGGAATCAATTTAGAGAGGAAGCAGCTAGGCTGGGGTCCTGGATAGCAGGGCCCCAGCCAGACTAAAGTCGAAAAACAGTGATACACCAGCAAAAAGTGGGGGTAACCATAAGTGGCAGATCCTACTCTCCTACAGCCTGGTCCTCACAGCTGCAGAGTCAAGGTCACCGTCACCTCTCTTGCAACACCCGACATCAGTGGGCATTCATCTTCCAGGTCTCTGGGTCACTCCTGAGTAACATAGACTTTGTCCCCTCTGCTTGTAGGTACTTCTCATCCGGAATCCTCCTTCAGATTCCACCGAACACTTTCTCTTTCTTCAGCAGTGGCACTTTCCTGAGGTCCTCCATTGGGTTCGACGGCGCTTTCCGGCACCACTTCACACCTATGTACCCGGCTTACCTGGTGTAAGTAACGTGGGTACTAGGGCTTCCACGGGTGGGGTGGCTCTCCAACCTTCTGTCTTCCACTTTCTCCAGGGTCCACTGGGAAGTCTCTTTAATATTTAAAATTGCAACTGCGACTTACACATTGATTTGTACGGTGAACGCGGTCATGTTCCCACACTGCACGCGATCTGCATGGGGCTCCTAGTCTCTCACCTTGGGTGGTTCCTTGGGTTCCCAGCACTTCTAAGTCCTCTGGACACTGTCTTGACATGAGTCGTGGTTCTTGTACCACTTTCTTAGCATATGGTTTGGTCCCCCCCTGGGGTCCACTGTGTATTCTGTGCTATTTACTTGATTTCTATGCCAAATATTGTGTGCATTGTGTTTATCTTCGGGAAGGAAATATCTAAACGTGTTAGAGAGTATTATATAATAAATACATAGTTTTCTAAATACCTTGTGTGGTTCTTTTTCTTTTAATCTATACATATAAGATTGCATTCTGGTAAAACAAGCTGTTTCTGGACTATGCCTGAAGGCTCCTCTCCACAGCTACCACTTAGAGAGCTTTCTAAGGTTGTCTAAGACCTCTAAAACCACCATAATTGTTGTCTGGACTGGTGCAAGGTGCCCACTTACATTAGTGGACATCATATACCATGCCAGCCTCTCACACAGACCTACTAAACCGCCACTTGGCAAGCCAGCTCCGACAAGGACACTGGCAAGCATAACCATGAGTTTGTTAAAAAACAATGGGATGAATCCAAGCGTAAACAAAAAGCTAAGGCTTGAGAAGATTATCCACAACTGGAACACTCTGCCGGACACTATAAGTTGCAGGATCGCACACAAATTGAGGCACCAGAAAGGTATCAGATTGCTGATACTCATTATCCTTATTCCTTTCAGACTATATATATAACCAAGTTCGCTTCGCGT
>CAWUFW010022739.1:0-89301 GCA_963921515.1 Calotriton arnoldi | reverse complement strand
CAAATTAAATATGTCACAGAAATACCAAGACTTGAGTGAAGGAAATGAATTCATGGATCCAACATCATTAGACGAAGTTAATGACTTACAAACTACTTCAAATCAGACATCAATTCTTAATTTAAACTCAGAGGGTTTAACCAAAAGGGCGAGAAAAAGATTAAGGAAAGCTCATAATAAATCAAAAAACTCAAAAAATCTATAATTAATGTCTTACCAACTGAGCTTAATACGAAAGAAATGTATCCAATTTTTAAACCTTTGGAATCTTGCCGGAGTAAAACTATAGCTGTTCAAATTGATCAGGCCCCAATACGACCACTTTCTGAAGTGTTTCATGATAGTACATGGTCCCAGATTATTGCTACATCCAATTCACAAGGAGTGGACAAGATCAGGCCCATAGAGGAATTGATCAACATTGTGAATTGCAAAAAGCGGTTATAGGGAAAACTTCTAACAATGTCGCCTTTTTAGAAAATAGTGCAACTAAAATCAACCATACAGTAACCTCCGAACGAATCATAGTGGATGAAGCTGTGCCTGGTAAAGGGGTCATTCTGGACATGCAGCTGTTAACGGAGAAAAATAGTAATATAAAAAAAGAGAAATTAAAGACTAATGATTACTCAGATACATCTATGAAATTAGCATTCTGCCCACGGTATACCACAAGAGGCCCATATGATATCCTAAATCGCGGTAATATTTTGAAACTGTTGAACGCAATTCCTGAGTTTAAAGATTTACCATCAGAGGACTTCGATTCGGTTGAGTTCAAGCAAGATCATAACAATATCAATAAAGATATAACTCTTACAACTTGGCATCGAGAAGACATAATTAGTAATATCTTAGCAAATAAAACTCAATTTGAGAAATGGGGCATTAAAATATGGAAAATCAGCGAAAATCAATATCCTACTCTGCTGATTCCGATGTTGACATCTAATAGTCCAGTTTTAAGGGATCCTGTTACCAATTTAAGACTAAGAGGACATCCGAGGGTTCTGAAAGGAGCATCTGGGCCAGCAACAAAATTAGATCTGTCATCTGGGATTAAGATTACGAGCTGTAAATCAGGCACTCGTGTATGTGAAGAGCTAAAGAAAGATACAGCTCTCATTGACGACTGGAGTTGGCTCCCTAAAATACTAACAAAAGGGAGTGTTGACATGCGCGAATGATGCCCAAAGAGCTCTAATAATGTCTTAAAACCCTTTAATATTTGTTCATGGAACACAAATGGTCTAAAATCGTTATTAGAGGATCCCGATACAATAAGTTTCCTCAGGGATTTTGATGTCTTAATGTTCCAGGAAACATGGAGCATGGAAAAGGAACCCTGATTGGCTATTATGAGTACTTGAACGTTGCTCTCCGTAAGGCTGCCTTTGGTCGCGCAAGTGGAGGTCTATCCATCTATGTCTCCTTAAGTCTGAATGTCAAACATTTCGAGATTGACTTTCAACTGGCATGGCTCTTATGTATCAAACTAGCTCTTAATCAACCTATAATATTCCTAAACGTGTACATAAGCCCAAAAACTCTGACAAAGCTTCTCAATTTACTATCTTATGGGAAATAGTTAAAGTGCTGTATCATGACCATCTAGACGCAACGATAATCATCTCAGGAGATTTTAATATGCATTTCCTTAATCGAAATTGCGTCAATAAACCAATAAAAGCACTATCACAGATGTGTGGTTTACAGCTCAAAAAATTTAACCTTGTGTTATTGCAGGACGATGGTCAAATTCCCACATTTAAAAAATCAGGCAATTTCTCCGTCATTGACTATTCCATCATCTCGGCGGGGCTGACATGCTCCCTTCATAAATATCAAGTAATACCCAGGATAGAAAGTGACCACAACCCACAATTAATTTCATTGGTCTTATCAATGGATCATCTACCGGAAGCAAGATCAATGAAAATTGTACCAACAGCCTTTAGTCTTAGAAGGCTAGTATGGAATCCAAGAAACCAAAAGGAAATATTGGATTTTCTAGAACTCTTAATCATCAAAGTCTTGGAAGAGAAAAAGAAGGGAAGTCCATGGTTGATATTTGGCCTTGTCTGTGTGCCTCTCTTTTAGATCGTTTTCCTCCATCAACAACATCAAAAGGCTCCGTCATGATAACAAAACAATCAGGATGGTATTCTAATCGGCTGCTTCGCTTAAAAAGACAGCTTCATAGAGCGATTAGGGCGACTTTTAGAAAACCGAATGGAGTACTAAAACTTTGGAAATTCATAAATTAAAAAAGTGCAGAAAATAATACAAAAATGAAATATGGAAAGCTAAACAATCGTATTATGAGGGATTATGGACTAAACTACATTTCTCATGTAAAAGCCAAAATCCAAAACTTTTCTGGGGCATAATTAATAATCTTGAAAATGGTAGTAAAAGAGGGAATAGTGCTAATATTGATGAATCCGGGTGGTCAACTTACATCTATAATCTCTATGTTGCACCCTCGGCTCCACAGTCTGACATCAATATTGCTTGGCAGAAGATGAATATATCGAGCAGAGAAGAAGGCAGAAAATACGGTTCTATTCAGCATATTGACCAGGCAGAGCTACAAGTTGAGGAGTTATGGCCTAAGGAGCAAGTCCCGCTTATTGCCCAAGTTGGGCCACAAGTAATTGAGTTATGGCCTATAGAGCAAGTTAAAAAGGCAATGAGCAGGATCAGATCGAATGGAGCGCCTGGCCCAAACGGGATTCCAAATTCAATTTTTAAAGCAAATCTTAAGCATTGGCCAGAGGTTTTAACAATTTTATTTAATGATATCATTAAAACGGGATTAGTCCCAGAGTCATGGCAAGGAAGCATAATTCAGCCGATATATAAAAGTGGCCCACATGACAATCCTGCAAATTACCGACTAATAGCCCTAACTGATGTGGAGGCGAAAATCTTTGCAAGTTGCCTCCTTGAAGAATTGGAAGATTGGGCAACAAGAAAAAATCTAATTCCAGCTTTCCAAACCGGTTTTAGAAGAGGTGAATCAACTAGCACGAACTTGATTTTATTGACTTTATTAGGCGAAAGGGCTAAATATAGAAAGCAAAAGTTATATATCTGTTTTATCGATCTCAAAGCCGCCTTTGATTCTGTTCCTCGAAATTTACTTTGGGCTAAACTTTTAAATTGGGGCATCCCAAACCAATTGCTTGAAATGATTAAATTGTTATATACCAAGACATGGGTTCAGATCAAAATCGGAGATGGTAGAAGTACAACCCGCCGACTTGAAACTAGTACTGGCCTGAAACAAGGTTGTGTTTTGGCTCCATGTCTTTTTAATCTTTTTATGGCCGACCCTCCTATATATTTAAAAAATGTTAATGCTCATTCGCCTTCCCTCTTAGGCAAAGATATCAAATATTTACAATATGCTGATGACACAATATTATTAAGTCATTCTGTCATAGATCTAAGAAGATTAGTGGATTCTTTTAATCATTATATTACCCTTAACGGTTTGAAAATTAATACTAAAAAGACAAAAATAATGATTATAGGTGGAAAAAAAATAGATAAAAAAGAATGGAACATTAATGGGTTACATATTGAAACTGTAAAATTTTATAAATATCTAGGAATAACATTTGACGATAATATGTCCTTTAGACAGCATTTTATTAACCTTAAAGCGAAGGCAACAGCTCTGTCATTTGCCTTTAGAAGGTTGAGGGACAAGTTGTCATGTCCAAATCACGAACATCTATTGAAGGTCATGAAAGCAAAGCTGATTCCATCTTTGGCTTATGGCTCAATGATTTTTCGTGGTAAAGACGTGAAAATTCTTGATGACCTACAAATAAAAGTCTTCAAATCAGTTTTTAGGATCCCCAGGTATATAGGACATGCTAATGTTAGATTAGAATTTGGTCTGAAAAGGCAATCTTTGGTACGACAATCTGCCTTTTTAAAAATATTATATACTTTATATCGCTCAGAACAAGGTACCCTTGCAAACCAGTGCTGGCAGGAGATAACGAGGTATGAGCATGCTAGTAGCTGGAGATCCTTTTTAAGTGAGAGTTTAAAAAAAATTAGAGTGTCCAACCTTTGAAGAAGAAGTTAGGAGCAAAGCTGTTTTTAAACAAACTATAAATCGATCAGTCAATTTACTATCGAGTCTTCTAGAAAAAGATGAACTCAGAAAAAAGAATCATTCCTGGTCAGTTATTAACTCATTTATTAAATTCGAACCCCAATTATACTTGATGACCCACTTAAAATCATTCTTAAGGAACAAATTTATGTTATTGCGGTTTGGGAGATATCCCACTAAGGACGGAATACCTAAATGGGAAAAAAAATGGTCTAATAAACTTTGTAGGTTATGTGGCTCCTATGAGGAAACTTTAATACATATTGTAACTACCTGCCCCCAACTGCTAGAAGAGCGGAAGTCTTTGTTAAGACCGATTTCTAAAGAATTAGGGGTGAGAACATGTCGCCACGCCATCATTACTTGTCTCACTGGGTCTATGCCCCGCTTGATTACCCAATTTGTAAAGTTTATTTTTATTGCAGAAAAAACTATTAACCAAAACAGATTCTGATTGTTAATACAGTCGTCAAAGATTTTAATGCAAAAATGAATTGAAAAATTTGCTTTTAGAATCAGCTTTTAATATTTCTGCATATAACTTTACATTATAGTTATAAAATATTTTAAACTGTTCTAGGATTGGTTAATTAAATTAAGACTAAAGATAGATTGCTTTAAAATTTTAATGATGACACCGGCACAAATGCACTTTATTCATTGCTGCTTTCTATTATTGCTGCTAATGTCTTTAGTATATGTTGTGTATAAATTTTATGGGTAGAAATAACTTTACATTATAGTTATTAAATATTTTAAACTGTTAAAGGATTGGTTAATTAAATTAAGATTAAAGATAAATTGCTTTAAAATTTTAATGATAACACCGGCACAAATGCACTTTATTCACTGCTGCTTTCTATTATTGCTGCTAAATTTTTTTAGTATAAAGTTGTGTATAAATTGTATGGGAAGAAATAATGTTTCTAATCTGTTGTGTTTTTTTTTTTCTTTGATTGTAATGATTTTTATTAATCAACAAATAAAGCAATTATCATCATCACTGCCACAAGTGGGTACAGTGCAACCCCGGCGGTGCAAAGGGTGGAAGGATTTTGAGCATACTCCACCTCCCTGGAACAAGGCCATACATTCACTGCATCGGCAATGGGTTGGGGGGCAGGGTACGGCCCCCCTGACAGGGCAGGGCAGGTTTGTGGGGATGGCTCCGTAGAGGTGCACACAGGGCTAGATTATGATGAAGACAGCTTAGAAGAAGGGGAACTGAGGGAAGAGGGAGAAGCTCACTGGTGGGAGGAGGGGGCGGTGGGGGGCTCCGCTAACGTGTATCCTAGCTTCTTCCAGAAGGAGAGAGTGCAGTGACGCAAGGCGGTGCTGGAGGGCCAGGATTAGCAGTCGGCGACAAAGCGGCGAGCCACGGAGCGGGCACTGACACTGGCGCCAGGTAAGAAGGTGAAGCAGGCACACACAGTTAAGAAGAAGCAGAGGGTTAAGGGGGGGTCACCTTCAGCGGGGAGCCCGGTGTGCGGAAGGTCTCTGTGGGGGTGGAGGCCATGGAGCCGGCAGCAAGTGGGGAGGCCCACGTGACTATGGTATCCATTGGGGTGGAGGCCGGGGAGCCCCACACCTGTGTGGAGGTCCGCCTACAAAAAGGGCGATACGTGTCGGACACCGGAGTGAGGACAGAGGATCCACGGGTGGGCACGGCGCAAGAGACATCACCTCCAGCAGAAGGGGTGGAATGCAAGGGGCATGCGGGGTAGGACAAGGTGACAAGGTTGACCAACATGACTCTGGGGTTAAAAAAGAGAGCATAGAGGTCAAATTCAAGAAATTACCATACATGGGGACGGCGAAACCTTTGGGAGCGCAACTAAGTCCATTGACAAAGGAGAAAATCTGGAAAGGGGAGTACGTAGAAATCTTAAAGCTACTACATAAAGAGCTCAGGTCTAAGGAGGGGTCCAAGAAGGAGGAGTTAGAACTATCCAAACGTCCGCGAGTCCCAGTGACGATCGAAAACTGGACCGTGGCTTTCCTCATTTATGCCAGCGTCTACTGCGAGAAGTTCCCTGAAAGGGCAGTCGCCATATTCAAGTACATGGATGTCATCAGAAAGGCGCATCTAAATTTCGGGGGCAATGCTTGGGCTCAATATGATGAGGAATCCCGGGCCCGGCTAGCGGTAGACCCGGATGCCCAAAGGAGCGAGTTAGATACGGATTTATGGCAGCACACCATGGGGCCAGCGAAATTTGGCAAGACCATCTTTACAGCAAGTGGTTTGCCAATAGTCTACAAGCCCTTTCAGGGTCGCCCCACCCGAGGCGGGGTGGGAGGGGGCATCAGAAACCAAGGGAGTCAAATGGGGGCATGCTGGGACTATGCACAAGAGAGCTATGCAAATTTCGACACAAATTCTCGAAATTCTCAGGCAGACACTGTTTGGTGGCCTGCTTCTTGGCTGGTACCCCCAACACTGCGGGCTGCGGGCACCAACAAGGAACTCCAGGGAATCAGGCAGGGGCGCCCCAGGGTACCCAATATGGACAGGGAGGGGGGTTCCGGTCTGGTAGAGGAGCACAGGGTCCTGGAGGGAAAGGCTCATACACCCATTTTTTTGAGAAATTGGCTTTCTGGCTCTCCTTTTACGACAGGATGGACGACGCTGCGGTTTTGCTACAGGCGTTTAAGGAAGGTTTCAGGCTGGGATACAACGGCCCTAGAGTTCGCCGTTGGGGGACCAATTTAAAATCAGCAGCAGAGCATCTGCAAATTGTTCGAGAAAAATTGTTTAAAGAAATACAGGAAGGGAGAATGGCAGGCCCATTTGACACATTGCCCATGGACCAGTTAGTTGTGTCACTCTTCGGGGTAGTGCCCAAGAAGGAAGCAGGGCAATATCGCCTGATTCAACACCTGTCCTGGCCAGAGGGCCAGGCAGTGAATGACTTAATCCCTGCGGACCAAGTGACGGTGACATACTCGTCAGTGGACGTAGCCCTAGCCTTGGTGGAGAAGGTCGGACGGGGGCGCTGATGGCAAAAAGCGACATCAAGTCAGTTTTCCGTCTGTTGCAGGTACACCCTGATGACTTTGAATTGTTGGGGATTCAATTCGAAGGACAATGGTTTGTGGACAAGGCGCTCCCTATGGGTTGTTCCATTTCGTGTGCCCTCTTCGAGTGTTTCAGTACCTTTCTGCAATGGTTATTCACATGGCACACAGGGGTGGAACTCATAACACACTACTTAGACTATTTTTTTTTTGTGGGGACAGCGGGGTCAGGAGACTGCCAGGATTCGCTTGACAGATTCCAAGGTTTGATGGCAGACTTGGGGGTGCCTCTGGCCCCAGAGAAAACAGTGGGGCCCACGACAGTGCTGGCATTTCTGGGCATCGAAATTGACTCGGCAGCAGGGGAGGCCCGGTTGCCGGAGGACAAGAAAACTAAAATGGTGGCTTTACTTGACACAATGAAAGAAAGTGATAGTGAAAGAGGTGCAGACGCTCCTGGGACATTTGAACTTTGCATGCAGGGTGGTACGAGTGGGGAGGACGGTTTGCAGGCGCATTGGTTTGTCCCTTTTGGGCCTTCCCTTACCTCACTATCATGTACGTTTGAAAGCGAGGGTGCAAGAGGACCTGTATATGTGGGAGGCCTTTTTACACGACTTTAATGGCATTCCCCTGTCATTCTGGGTGGACATTGACTGGGACGTGCAGATTTTCTCTGACTCCGCGGGGGCCTGTGGTTTTGGCCTATACTGGCAGGGACACTGGTGTGCTGAGCAATGGCCTGTGGAATGGAGGGAGGGCAGACGCAGCATCGCCTTCTTGGAATGTTTTCCCCTGGTTGTGGCGGTCATGCTATGGGGCCCTCAGCTGTCCCATAAAAGAGTCCTTTTCCGGGTAGACAACAGGTCAGTAGTGCAGGTGGTCAACAGGCAGTCGGCCAGGGAGCCACAGCTGTGGCAGCTGCTGCAAGTTTTGGTCTTGCATTGCCTGAGATTTGATATTGCCTTCAGAGCCAAGCACGTTCCTGGTGTGGACAATGACATTGCTGATGCTTTGTCTCGTTCGCAGTGGGAGAGGTTCCATGGGCCGACCACGGAAGTGGATCAGGAGAAGACTCGCGTGCCACAAGAGTTATGGTCTGTAGGAAAGAGAGGCTGTTACACCTGGTAGCTAGATCTTTAGCCCCGTCAACAAGGAGGGCTTACCTACTGGCCTGGGAGGACTTCCTAAAGAGTGGGGCACAGCGGAGGCAACAGGAACGAGACAGAGTTGAGGACGTCGTCCAATTCATACTGGGTATTATTGAAAGAGGGCAGTCCAGGGTGACGATTTCAGCGAAGCTGGCAGGCATCGCTTTTATGGGCAATCTTTGGTGGGGGTACCCCTCATCTGCGGGAGAGTTGGGGGAAAGAATCCTGGAGGGCTGGGCGAGGAAGTTAGGCCCTGCGGGTCCTAAGTGGAGGCCTATGACATTGGATATTTTGATGCATGTGATTCAGTCCCTTACAAGGGTAGGCACTGAGGACCGGGAGACGGGACTGTTTTCAACCATCATTTCATGGTTATTTTTCAGAGCCTTTGGGGTTTTGGAACTTCTGGGCGGAAAGAGTAGCAGGGGGCTACTCTGGGAGGAGGTGTGGCTACAAGACGACGGGGTGCGGGTGTGGTTATGCAAGTCCAAAACTGATCAGAGGGCAGCGGGGAGGGCAGTGTTCTTAAAAGCTTACCCGGTTCCTTAGTTTGCCCCCTGGGAGGCGGGGAGGTTCGCACAGGCAGAGTCTTTATACACGGGGATGGGAAACATGTAACGGCTTTCCAATTGTTGGCAATCCTCCACAAGGCGTTGACACTATTAGGTTTGGACGCCAGCCGATTTGTGACTCACTACTTTCGGATTGGTGCTGCAACAGAGGCTAGCAGACGGGGTTGGGGGTCCAATAGAATCAGGGAAATTGGGAGATGGGGAGATGGAAATCGGATTGCTTTCGGACTTATATCAGGGGGGTAGGGGATGAAGGGTTGTAATGGGCAGGTTGTCATCTTTATTTCTTTTGCAGGTGTGGTTGCTGGTCCCTCGGAGGCTGGAATGACGATCTGGATCATGGGCCACTCGTTTGTAAGAGACACGCGAGGGCAAGCTTTCATGGTCACAACCTGGGTTTCAATAAGGACTTATGCTCTATCTTATGGAAAGGGAAAGGTTGTATGCGATGGAAGGAGCTGATACCGTGCTTGAACAAGTTCAAAGGGGGTGGGGACTGTCCGGATGTGCTCATTATTCATTTGGGAGAAAATGATTAGGTGTCGCAGAAAGGTTTGGCCCTAATCAAGGAGATAAAATGGGACCTTCGGCAGGTGGGTAAGTTGTGGGTAGGCTACCACACCATGTCGGATAGAATTTATACCTAGGAGAGTGTGGCTATAAAACCGTCAGCCATCAACAGAGCCAGGAGGAAACTGAGCAAGGAGATGAGGGCCTTTTTCAGGGTTAACGGCGTGGGCAAAATACAGCATTCAGACTTAATATTTGAGGACGTGGAGCTTTTTAGAGGGGACGGAGTTCACTTGTCTTTTATGGGGAATGGAGCTTTACCTGCTCCAGTTGAAGTTAGCTCTAGCCAAAGTTTTGGGGGTTGAGTAAAGGGTTCTGTAGATGTGACTCACTTCTGTTCAGGTGCGTCGTTGAGGTAGGAAAATGGGAACGGTTTTTAGAGGTCCCACTTTCAGTTGAGCAGCTCTGATGCACGTATGTTATTCAAGTTTGAATAGGTCATGGGTGGGGGGAGTTGATCTTAGGTGACTATTGATGTATAGTGAGGATATAGTTTTGTAAGGCAAAGGCCCAGGTTATGTTGTAATGTGTACCTGTCTCAATAAAGCGGCCTTTTTCACAAAACACAGTCTTCAGTGGTCTGTGCTGCCCCCTCTCCCCCAAAAGGAGTTTTTTTTGCGCATGAGCAGCAGAAGCAGCAGCAGCAAGTGCGGGCATATCAGCGCGGTCGTCGGGGACAGCCAGGCAAGGAAAAACCAGGTGAGCTGTGAGGGGAGGCACTCCCCCTTTTATCACACCTGGCCGCCCCGCGACCCGCCCAGGCGCCCCACCCCACTGATGACCTACCTGCCAATCGCAAACCTGCCCGTGAAAATTCAAAACTGCGGCGCCCACCGTTGGCGCCGCCCCAAACCGGCCTGCACCTGTCTTGGGGGCTCGCTATCGGTTGGCATTACCCCTTGGACCAGACACGCAGGGCCACGCAAGATGGTCTTGCACAGCTTAATAATTCTTACTTAGGTTTTGCGTCGCCCCTGCGTCCCCTTGCGTGGTACAAGGGTGATGCAAAACCTTGATAAATATGGGTGTAAACTCATATCTAAGTCAGCCGCAGCCGGTCCATTGGGGCTGAGGGGCCACACCCCCCATCTTTCGGCCCTTATAAACAGTGTCTGTCAGGCTGAACAAAGGTCAGCCTGACAGACACTGTTCATTTTCAGGTCAGGCAGCCAGGAGCCAGCCATGCGCTAAATGCTAAGGCTCCTGGCTGCCTGAGCTGAACTTTACTGGGCTGAGGAAGTCACAGCTACTGTGGGCGTGATCTCCTCGGCTCAGCAAAGGTCCCTGAGGCCCTCCCCTCAGTGACGAGGGGTAGCGTCATTGATTGCCTCGCACCTGGGCGCTTCAGTTTTAAGCCCTGAAGCGCCCAGGGTCGAGTGTCATTCAGTGACACTTCATCACAGAGTGGGGTGGGGTCACCAGTCTCACTGACCCCATTCCACTCTGTGATCTCCGAGGCAAAGCTGCAGGTAAGTGTATGTTTTATTTTTAAATTAATGTTTGGTGCATGCTTGCGAGTATGTATGAATGTTTGGTAATGAGTGACTCACTACAATTGGAGGCCTTCATCGGGATGGGGGTCTGCTGGAATGATCAGACAATCATGTCTGTGACTGCCTTTCAATAAAGTAAACTTTTTAAAATAAAAATGCAATCTGTTTACCTTAAAGGAAACCGGGCTGAGTTTAAAAAGAAAAGTTTACCTTTTTTGGAGGTTTGTTTGAGCATTTGCAGTGATCCCGTGGACTACTACCTACTCCAAAATAAATTGTTTTTGACATTCACAAGGGTAAGCGGTCCCCAAGGGACCCCTTCTTGTTTTTGAATGGATTACCATCCTAATTTTGGGGTCGATAACTTTTCAATGGTTTACAACCACTATTTCGATCCTAAACTATTTGTGCATATGGTTTGTAGTTGTTAATTGGAAGAGACCCAGCAACAAGCCCCATTCCGAATAGCGATTCCTTGTCCATTTCTAAACCTGTTTTAGGAGTCAGCTAAAAGCAGTTTTTCAGTAACAAACTTCGAATAGGAGGGTTTGCAACTGAAAAACTGCTTTGTACATCTGGCCCCTGTCTTTTGGTTTGTACAGGTGCAGAACAAGTACACAATGAACTGTTCATACATTCTGAGACTCTTGAAGCCTTTGCTTGTCATGAGGCTGAAAATTAACATCAACTTCAAGTTTGCATTTGCGCAAAGCTGCAGAAATGAAGATACATTTGTCCTTTAAGTTTTAGGATGGACACATTCAGACAGATAGTGACAGAAGTGGATGCAGACATGAACCTGTTCCACAAGAATTTCAAAGCTTTTGCACCCAGAGTGAGCAATTTGGATATTTGATGTTCCAAGACACTCTGTTGGTATGAGGTGGACAGAGAGACCGTAGACAGTATTATGAGAGGAGCAATTACATCCTTTGGGAACATGGAATGATCTGTTTCGGGGTTTTTAGAATGGACTTATCTAGCTAAAAATTAAAGTCGTGGGTGCAGATTAGACTAGCAGCACCTACATGTGTAGCTAAAGCCACAAATCAATCTGTCAAAGGACAATGGGGTGTCTTGTGCTCTGCCAGATAGACTCTACTAGGGTATTACTGGAGGTGAGTGGGAAGCGTTACTCAGGTCTGCTAGTGCATGAAGACGGAGCCCCTGAACAAATTATCAATTTAGCACTATAATCAACGCTTCCCTGTCAAATTGTGGTTTGGGTTACTGACTGTTTTCTACTCACTTTTGAAGTTCTGGCTTAACATCCCTGAGATATGCATGACATATTATCAAATCTTTAAAATGTAGATCGTGTGGGCTTTGGCCCCACCCCGTGGCGTAGCCAGTGTGTCATGGGCCCTAGTTCAAGGAAGGGAATGGACCACCTGCACGTTGTTTTAACTGTGAAATACAGCAATAATCAGGGTTCAATTGGCCTCTCAAGCATCTGGGCGCTGGTGCCACTGCACCTGCTGCACCAATGGAAGCTACACCCCCTGGCTCACCCAGAGGACTAAGCTCTCTCACCGTAAGCTGTTGGATGTTTGGTTTATTCTTTCGCCTCCGAGAGAGTATTTGCGTTACAATGAATGATGGACTATTTTACATCTGAAAAACACACTCAATCATCACACATAAAAATATTTAGCTCACACATATATTGTATACAGAAGGCAATCCTTTTCTGTATTTTTTTACTACAGTAGACTTTTTTAATTTTTGTCAGGACTCATGTGTGAGTCCACCGCCATCAGCATTGCCATTATCACAATCACCACCATTAACACTACTATTACCACGATCACTATCACAAATTACCATCATTAAAATCATCACCATTATCACCATTGCCACTACAAGCATTATTGCCACCATTATAACCACCACAACTACCAACTCCATCATTACAACCACTGTGGGAGCCATCAACATCAACACTACTATATTACCATCACCATTACAACCAACACAGCACAATAAACACCATTGTAACCATGACCGTTACCACCAAAGCCAATCGGTCTGGCATTAATGAGCTAACCCATGCAAATACAGGGATGAACAAATGTTGCGTGCATGCATTGGTTCATTAAAGTCAGGTCTATTTGCTTTGCCAATGCTTATTTAGGATTGGGACACCTTGAGATGCGGCAAGCAGTCTAAGGAGGCGGTCTTAAATGTTAGAAAAGTCGAAATAGCACTATAGTTGGTCAATAAATGGAATGATGCATACAGTGAACTGAAGTGCATGACCATAGGAGAATGGCCAGCGGGGACCAAAAACGGACAAGGACAAGTGTAGCTGGCACATGAACTGCAGAGTTATTTTGGCTCGAGGAAGGAGCAAACTATGGTTGGCACCCAAGTTGATAACTGAATTTTGTTCTAACTTTTCATTTGACTATTGCAGTATCTTGTCCTTCAGATAGGGTTTCTTCTTGACTTTTCACACATCTGTTTGGCTTTCTATGGTTTAAATTCATTCCTTGGTGCCTATGGGTGGCAGATACTAAGGGTTCCCTAGTGAGAGATGGTGGTTTCTAGACATACGTCGTCAGTAGAGAATAGGGTGTCAAATTAGGAGAGCTGGTCACCATCAGGGTCTTGAAGGATTTTTCCACTTGATGATGAAGATGAGTAGTAGTTTTTACTAAGCGTGTACAGCTGCCAAAATGGGTGTCCTGGCACTAGATCAGAACCCCAATCCATCAGACATATCAACCAAGCCGCCACATTAGTTGGGGAAAACGTTTTTTAAAATTTTAATGAAACTTCATAAAGTTTTCTTCAGCTTTCAGAGGTAGTGGCAGATTGTCCTTTTTCCCCCAAAGGTTTTATCGGGAAGGCAGGTATTTTCCCTTGGCAAACTGACACCCCAAACATTGTTAATGAAACTGCTAATGCATAGGTTGTTGGCTAGCTTGCTGTCAATGATACTTCTCTTTTTCACCTGTTTCAGGAGTTTTTGTGAGCAGCAATAAATAGGGCAATCTTCAAATGATAGCTGCTATGACAGAAAAGGTCCCCTTCACGGCTTGGGAAAGCATGCACTTCTGCCTTGGGTTCCTTATACTGAAACTCTGAATATATATTTTTTTTTTGTGTCCTGCACACACTCTACAGTCGTGCATGTACACTGAGATTCTACATGGAAATGAATTGAGACTCATAGCTGGGATCAGTGCCGGAGACACACACCGAGGGCCATATTTATGACGCTTGCACCACGCAACATGGTACATGCGCGACACAACTGAAAAATAAGATTTATGAAGCCATGCAAGGCCACTTTGCATGGACCCGAGTGGATTCATAAAGCTGGAGTAAAGCAATGCAGCGTAAATCTCTGTGCTGCCTTACTCTGCACTAGGGAGGGTAACAGTTGGAACACCGCAGCCTCAGCCACGTGTGTTCCAACTACGCAATCGCTACCACGCATATGCCTTAACCATGCATGGTTAAGGCAGTGTGCCATCTAGTTGCTGGCTCAGCGGAAAGCAGGAAGACGCCAGGAAGAGAGCCAAAGGACGCAGTGAGGTAAGGGGGGTCGGGGTTCAGGGTAGTTTTCAGGGCGGGTGGGGTTGGGTAGTTTTTAGGGCTGGTGGGGGGGTTGGGGTAGTTTTTTAATTAGGGTAGGGGTGTTAGGCCTAAGGGCAGTGGAAGGGGTTGGGGTAGTTTTAGGGAGAGTGCGTGGGTGGGTGGAGGTCGGTGTAGTGTATGTGAAGGGACAGAGTTCTAGGCCTCAGGGCAGGGGTAGGGAAATGGGTAGTTGGGGTCGTTTTTAGGGCTTAGGAGAGGGCGGGGTAGTTTTTAGGGCTGTGGGGGTTCAGGGTAGTTTTTTAAATTAGGGGTTAGGGTTTTAGGCCTAAGGGCAGTGGAAGGGTTTGGGGTAGTTTAAGGGACTGAGTGGGGGGTGGGAGGTGGTTAGAGTGGGACGCCGCCCAGCCAGGGGCTAATGGGGTGGCCATGTTCTCCATGTAGGCTGCAAGCAGCCTGCATGGAGAAGGGCAGAGTGCACATGACTGGTTTGGGCGGCCCCAGGGGGCCGACCAAACAGTCTTTGCTCACTCAGGAGTGCGCACACCACTCCTCCCCTGCCCTGCTCGCAAAGTGAGCAAAGACTGTTTGGTCGGCCCCCTGGGGCCGCCCAAACCAGTCATGTGCACTCTGCCCTTCTCCATGCAGGCAGCATTGCAGCCTACATGGAGAACATGGCCACCCCATTAGCCCCTGGCTGGGCGGCGTCCTGACCAATCACAACGCTGCTTGCAGCGTTGTGATTGGCTTAGGGGAGGGAGCCTGGCTGCCTGCTTCCTGTTACTGCCGGAGGCAGGAGAGCAGGAAGGTAAGTTCAATTTTTTTTAAAATTATTAGTATTAAATTAACCCCCCCGCGCGACCACACGAGCCATGCCGGCCGCGACTGAGGTAGAGGATATATTGCGAGAGGTATAGGGTGAGATATAGGGTAGTGCATTGGAGATGCTGAATTAGCAGCAAAGTAACATGCAGACATATACGTCATAATGCTGAAACTAACTTTTTTTATCTTTCCAAAATGGCTAATACGGTTAATATTAATAAACATTTTTAAAAAGGCAAACACGGTGGGGAGGGATGTACAATGCTCAAACTAGCTGTGGGGTGCAGGTAGCACTACATATGCAGTGAGTGAGGGGTGGGGAAGCAGCTTGAGAAAGCAAGAAAATCACATGCCCTCACATGGAGTGCGCAAAGAAAAAGAAGAATTGTTCCCTGAATAAAGGCAATCGAGGGATACAACTCATCCAATCAGAAGAACAGTAATGAAGCTTTGCTTCAGGGGAGGGCCAAACACAAGAGGAAGGAACGCAACTAAATAAGAAGCAAGCAAATGAGATTGACGAGAAAGATCAACCAATGATAAGCAATGGGATGGCCTAAAGCCCACTGTAAGTACTGGTATTGTACACAATAGGTCTTTTAACAAGACAGGTAAAGACACATGGATAACCACACAAGATGACTACATGGTAGATGCAAAATATAGAGGGAGACTTGCTGGAGGGTTACATCCAAATTTGGCCCTCAATGGAGATTTTCATAAGTCACAAATCCTTCCAACATTTTGGAATCTCTTACATTTGATTCCTCCATCGTAGTTTTAAAATGTTTATATAGTTTCTTGTTTGAAGGATTTCATATTTGAGGCAAATAGTTAACATGCTTTATTGCCCTTCTCTTAATAATACTATATATTTTTTAAGAGCATTTGTTTCATTCCTTTAAACAGAAGGTCTTCCAGGTCTTGTCCCAGTGTCTTTGGATCAAGTCACAAAACATTTTACAATTAATGAGTGTGCAGACTGAAAAGAAATCGTGCATATGCAGAAATGATGCTACATGTGCATACACTGCTTTGTCCAAACACATCCACTCATTGCCAAACTTGTGCATGTGGCCTGATCAAGGAATTGTTTCATGTACACATATCAGCACATCCATCACTCACCAATAAATGCAGTTAGATGTGAGCCAGGAGCTGCAACTGTTCATCTTTGGTGGTCCTGATTGGGTGTAGGGTTGCTACATGAGAAGGTGCAAGCTCCAAAAGAGGATAGAAAGACATTGTCCATATTGCAAGCTCAAATTCCCTGATGAAATTCATGAGCAGTGGACTACACAGTGTAATTCCTACTCCTAGGCTAAGTTTGCAAACTTAAAAATATACGTTTAATAACACAAGACAAATAAGTCCTGCACAAGAGATTGTGGATCATGATCCACCTAGGTGGAAGTTCCAAATGCATGGCCACCTCAGCAGACTGAGTGTCTTCACTCACATTGTTTGTGTGTATGGAAGGACATAGGGACATACCTTACTTCAGCAAGGATTACTGGCTACAGTACTTGTGCTTACGTAAGACACCCGTGTCACTTTTGACTCTGGAGAGAGATTATGCATTTAATTCAGAATTATCTACAATTTAAGGAATATCTAAAATTAAGTCATTTATCCGAGGCTCTAATTGTTAAACTAAGTGCACAATCTATAACTACACTTTTTTTCTATCCAGGCCTAACAGACAGTAGCGGTATACAAACATGTTTGTTAACCACTTAGCATACGCATTCCACATTATTGTGCATTTCGAGACCCTGCATATCAAGCCATGAGGAAATAGGCCTTTTCATGGTGTGGGTTGACAGTGCAGCTGTCACCAGAAAATTATGTGAGACTCACCAGGAGAGAAGAGTAGAGGGGCATAGAATAAAGGGGCATAGATTAAAGGGGCATAGACTGGAGTGGCACAGAGTCGAGTGGCATTGCGTGGAGTGGCGTAGAATAGCACTGTGTGGAGTGGCATAGATTAGAGTGCTGTAGAGTGGCATTGTGTGGAGTGGAGTGGCGTATAGTGGAGTGGCATATAGTAGAGTGGCATAGAATAGTGTGGAGTAGAGTGGCGGAGAGTAGAGTGTCAAAGAGTGGAGTGGCATAGAGTGTCGGAGAGTGGCATACGTGGAGTGGAGTGGAGTAGAATGGCATAGAGAGGAGCAGTGTGGAGTGGACTGGCATAGATCAGAGTGGATTGATGTAGAGTGGAGTGGCATCAAGTGGAATAGAGTGGTGTAGAGTGGAGCGGCGTAGAGTGGAGTAGCATAGAGTACAGTGGCAGAAGGTAGTACAGTTGTGGGTGTAAGTAACTAAAGCATTTACAGAGTTGGCAGACAGAGTGAAAGCAAGAAATATGAAGCCATACGCTTGTGTTAAAAGTAGGAGAGCACATTGCAAGTCCAGAAATAATACCAAAATGCTTATAAAAACAAAGATGAGGAAGAACAATCAATCAATCAATCAAACAGCATTTGTAAAGCGCAACACTGTCACCCAAAGGAGTATCTAGGTGCTGTGTGTCCGTCGAAGAGCCAGGTCTTGAGTCTCTTTCTGAGGTCTGCCAGCGAGGGGGCTGTACGGAGCTGGAGAGGAAGGTCAATCCAGGTCTTGGCAGTGATGTAGGAGAGGGAGCACCCACCACTGTGGCTGCGACGGATGCGGCGGTGTGTGCGAGTGAAGAGGAGGGCTGGTGTCTAAAGGGTTGGTGGAGGTTCAGTTGATGGTTGATGTAGGCAGGTCCTAGGTCATGGAGGGCTTTGTAGGCATGTGTGAGGATCTTGAACTGGCATTTCTTCTGGATGGGGAGTCAGTGGAGGTCTCTCAGGTGGGGGTGATACGGGTTGGTTTGGGGAGGTCCAGGATAAGTCTGGCTGCAGCGTTCTCTATGGTCTGGAGTCTTCTGAGGAGCTGAGTGGCGATGCCGGTGTGGAGGGCGTTGCCGTAGTTGAGGAGGCTGGTGACGAAGTATTTCTGGTGCTGGTTGGGATCCATCTGAAGATTTTGCAGAGCATAATTAGTGTGTGGAAGCAGGAGGAGGAAACTGTGTTGACTTGTCGTTTCATGGTCAGTTGGCTGTCAAGGATGATGCCGAGGTTGCGCGCATCATTGGTCGGTGGGAGTAGATCTGAGTTCTGCAGGCCCCCAGCTGTGGTTCCATGCAGAGATGTTCTTCCTAGAGATCAGTACTTTGGTTTTGTCGGAATTGAGTTGGAGGCATATGATCCCAAGTGCATCTTCCTTTTACCAAGTTTGACTACCATCAGCTCACCGGGATGTGGATGAGTAATAGTGGTGACAGCCACTAATTATAGCTGCAAGAAAGGAATTTTAACCTGTGGATTGCACAGGGAGAGTTGCTTAATGGCCTTTTCTGTTGAAATGTACCTGGCAGTCTCCTGAAACCGATTCCCTCATACCAATTGTGGAACATATGTGTTTACATTATTTAGATGCAGCAGGTTGAGTGTGAATTATGTGTGCTGTATATAACTTTTACAGCCCAGGAACCCATTTTGCATTTCTTGTATGATGAATGGTACATTTGATGGAGATTGGAAGGAGCCTGCCAGAATCAGATGGCAATGCAAATTACAGGACTCTCCCAAAGCATCTCTGAGGTCCTCTGAACTGGAACGACTATAGGATGAGGAGAACTTCCTTGCCCCCTCCCCTCTGTGTTCTTCCCTGGAGGTGTTACCCCAACATGTTGAGAGGTAACTCAGTAAGGAAACCTATCCTCTCTTTTGTGTCATTGTTTTCTGCCTCTCTATCAGGGACTTGCCCCAATCCTCCATACTGTTGAAACAAGAGGACAGTCTGTGGCTTGACCACTCTGGGACAAAAACTCAAAAGTCAGGAACTACCTGAAACCAGACGCAGAGCTCAACCTGTGGAATATGCAATCTCTAGGGCCTGATTTAGAGTTTGGCAGACATAGTACTCCGTTACCAACATGACAGGGCAGGTTGTCAGCCAAAACCTTGGGCCTCTCGCTCAATTATAAGTCAGGCGGACCGTACATTTTCCATTGGCTGTGCCCCTGGTGGCTCTGCCGTCGGAAAGCTTACTCCAGAAACACCGATAGAGTAGGGGTCATCAAGTAGGGGCTTCATACCACCTAACCTATTTTTTGTCCATCAGCACAAGGAGCTGTGCAGGAGAAACTGAAGTTGGTCCATGGTAGCTCAAGGAAGGGTCTTCACTTCCAAAAGCGTTGTGAGGTCTTGTGACCTTGGTCTTCCTGCAGTGCTCCGGAGCAATGTTACCTGCTACCCAAGTCTATGCTTGTTTTGGACACTTTCGATATACGCTCTCAGTTCTGCAGAGCATTGAAGAAGGTGACCTGAGACAGCTCCTGAAAAACAGAATTAACAAAGAAACGCCTGCGATGACCTGGCACTATGAAACCTCAGAGCTGCATATAGTGTTTTCATCCCAAGATGAAAAACTGCCTATGAAGGCTTGGTGCCATGAAATATCAAACCCTAATCCGCAGGTTTCACATCAGCAAGATCACCTCTGCGACCTGGGATGGGCTCTTCATTTATTTATGTATTGAGCTTGTGCATTGGGACTGAGACAATCCCACAATGAATATTTCCTTCCATTCAGTGAGAGCAAGTGAGTATGGCCTCTGGTTACCTGTGCTCACACAGCCCTTCCTCATCTAACTAGGAGGCACATGCCTCACACTGCACAATTACACTGCTGGATGGCAACACAGGAGAGAGGAGGACCAGACAAGGTTCAAATGCTGCCACTTTCTTAGGAATGTATGCGAATGTGAACCATGGCCAGGAGCAGCACCCCAGCTGACACCGCATCAAGAGAGATAGTTGCACCAAGCTTAAAGTTACAGGGCCCGATTCACAAAGGGATTCATGACTCAGAAAGTTACAAGTGCAGAGTCCCTGCACTCGGGTGGAATCTCAGCACACGTGGAGTAATCTCTGCACTGAGCACTGCAGTGCGAAGATTCCGCCCTTAGTGCGGAGATTATGTCACAAGTGCAGAGACTTCGCACTTGTAACTTTACGAGTCGTAAGTCCCTTTGTGAATCAGGCCCACATGCGCAACCAAGACTGAGGAGAGACTCCCTGGTGTCTGTATTAGCGGATCTAGAAGTGATTATGCTTTGTCCACTTTTTCATCATGCAGATATATCCTGGATGAAGCGAAAGAAAATTTACGTCCCCAGAAAATTGAACATCAAAATGCCTTTTCATTGTGATTTGGCTGTGCCATCTGGAGGTGTCCTTAGAATGATATTATTTCCCCAGGCAACTAAGTACATTGTTTTTGCTGAACTTCAGTTGTAGTTGCCTGCCACAATTAACATTCTTTTTTTCTTTACAAGGAAAAGCACTGGATGGACAATGATTTATTAACCGAAGTTATTCACTTAACTGAGTTCAACGTCTCTACCAAACCCTGGTGCTCAGTTTTCAAGCCACAAGAAGAGAATGCCCCAGGACATCAGAGCTAAAAGACTCTCGTTGTTATAATCTGAGCACAGGACTCCTGAAAAGTTCCAACATTAGCTCTTGGTAGAAAGTGGAGGTAGGATGTTGTTGGAAAGGGTTTTTTTCTTGGTTGGGAGGCATCTGCTCTTCCTGTTACCTGAAAAGGAGTGAAACTGTGATAGGACTAGCAGACATCTGTTAGCAACCAGATGGGATCATCAATGGATATAGGGAAGCAGCACAACTTTATAATTGCCTTTGAGTACAACTACCCAGAAGATCCAGTTGGGTGAGTAGAACAAACATAGGGTTACCTCAAGAAGGTGGACTAGGTAGAAGGGTTGTCCAGAGGTTTGGAAGTGGAGCAGGTGAAAGGCCATATTCTCATATGGTCAGCAATCTTGTCCCCCACTTTGTTACAGGTGTGCTTATACAGGCCTAGATAAGGGCACGATCAGTCTCTACAGATTAATGTTTTAGTTAGGTGAATGTCCAGGATAAAGAGGCAGGTGGGGGCTTGAGTTGCACCATGTCCCTACGTTCCAGCACCATTTTCCCTGGGTGTGGGGTATAACCTGGGGGGGCACTTGTGTGAATAGACCTAAGCGGAAATGGGCCCAACCGTCTGCCCCTTCAGGTGCCTGCATTAAAGAGGCATGCTGACCCCAGACATCGTGGTGTGACACAGTAGCGGCAGCATTCCCATCATCAATGCATAATGGGCTCAGGGAGAACAGCCGAGAGCCCAGTTTCACATGCAGTTAGCAGCCCCACCCTTCACATAAGCTTGTAAAGGTTCAGGGCCTCATTTACAAAGAATTGGTGTAGGGCAGCACTGCAAATCTTTTTATTGCTATGCCCTACACCAATTTCAAAGGGCAGGAATGCTTTATCATTATGAGATATGGTGCATTCCTGTCCTTTCAGGCAGTGTTGGCGCAAAATTTGGTGCCTATAGCCAATGCAGGCCCCCATGCACCATGGTGCAAGGGTGTCTGCGTTGTTGGCAGGATTGTTTTAGTGCAGGAAGGGGCACCTTCCTACACAAACACAATCCATGGAGGCGTCTTCCTCCATTCTGCAGCACATATGGAAAGAGGACAAAACGAGGAGAAATGAAAACTTTTCTCCTTGTTAAGCCTGCCCTGGGGAGGCGTAAGGTTTTGCCGCTGCCCCAGGTTTACATGATTATGTAAATCGGGGGCAGCATTACTTGCCTTACTCCATATCTATGAGGCCATGCAAAGCCACACAGGGTGGCTTTGCGTCGCCTCATAGATATGATTGAGAGGCCTGCGCCACTGGAGAGTCAAAAAAGTGATGCTCCGGAGGCGCAGGCCATTTGTAAATAAGTCCCTTAGAGCCTCATTTACAATATTTTGACAAGCCTTCCTGCTGCGCTGCCCAACACCAAAAGAAAAGGGCAGGAATGCGCCATATCTATAAAATACAGCGCATTCCTGTCCTCTTTCCCTGCACTGACGCTCAATTGGCTGTCTTGCGCCAATGCAGGTACCCCTGTACCACAGTGCAAGGCGATCTTTGTTGTAGGGATGATTGGTTTTTTGCAGGAATGGGCACCTTCCTGCACATAAACAATTAATGGAGACGATTTCCTCTTTCTATGTGTGCTGCTGAATGCAGCACATATAAAAAGAGGAAAAAGTGAGGAGAAATTAGATCTTTCTCCTCGTTATGTCTCCCCTGGGACGCGTAGGCTTTTGACGCATTCCCAGGTTTGCAACTTGTAAATATTGGATTGTGTCAAATGCCTTGGGCGTTACGTGAAAACACCCACCGTAACGCCCATGGCATGCCTCCCCCCATCCTAGTGTGAGACAACGCAGCAACAAAAAGTGACGTTCGGTGGTGCACAGGGCTTGTAAAATGAGCCCCTTAGTCTGGTGGCATAATCTGCCTCTCTTCACCTTTCTGGTATCTGTAAATAAAGAGTAAGATTTGGTGCTGCCATTAATTTGTCACAAGTTGACCTAGCTACATACTGTAAATGCAATGGAAAGAAACATCCATTATATTCATTACAATCGACTTCTATGACATAACGGAAAAAGCAGCACAACAGAAGTTCTGCAAAGCGCACACATTACGCATTTATCTACTCATCACAGTTACAGTGGCAAAATTAAGCAGAATGAACAGCAAACAAGCAGTTCCATACCCCATGAAACTGTTATCCTGCCTTCCCTAAAACATATTGAGTTTGCAGGAGCTACAAATTTCCCAAACGCCACACAGTGTAAATCAGACGAAAGGGGGTTTTGAATGTTTCTCAGCTTACCGTACTGATTAGCATATTTGCTACCAGTGGCGTAGCAAGGAGGGGCGGGGCGGTCCGCCCTGGGCAGCATGAGTTTTGGGGGGCGGCGGAGGCCTCCCCCCTCAAATCTTACCTGTGGCCGTCATGGGGAGGCAAAGGCAGCAATAGGCAGCACCCTCCGCCTCATACATGCGCCCGCCGCGGGCAGCAAATGCAGGGACCACCAAAGAACAGCAAAAGGTCTAGCTACGCCACTGATTGCTACCTACTCTCCAAAACTTCTTAAAAAATGCAAACAGCAAATAACATGGGTAGTGCAGCAGCAGATTTGTAAAACCATAAGGCTTCTCAATAATGTATATCCCTGCTCATATAAAGATGGGTGCAAACCAAAGTTTTCGATAACTCGAATAAGCAGTGCAGACTAGAAAATAAAGTAGAATGGTTTATGTTCTGTCATTACAAACATGACATAGGTTAGATGAGGGGAAGTTGGTCAGCTACTGTAAGAATGTGATAGGATTTTTTTTTTTAAAAGAGCTATCTGACCACAAATTCATCAGATCCAATCCAATTTCTAAAAGATCCAGTTGTCACGTCACTTTCAGAAGTAGATATTGGTTTACCAGAAGCTAATGCACATGCTTCCATCTAACATCAGACCCACCAACAGTACTGATCTTTAACATCTTATTCAATGTCAGAAATGAATGATCCAACCGGAGATTCTGCACTTCCATGCTAGGTAGCATCAATCTCACTGAGGAACAACGGGAAATGGACAGTTCTTAGGTCTTCTTATAAACCAGATAAAGCTGCTCTTTATAGTTTATGATACAGACAAACAATGGTCTGATCGGAAAAAGCAACAAGAGGCATAGGAGAACTGAATATAAGATCTCCTACCACTATATATGAAAAAGAAGAACAATCTCGTAGATCCAATCCACAGTTAACGAGGTTAGGGCAGCAGACAAGATTTAAAAAACAGAAGATTAAGACACATACACATAATTGCATTTCTGAAAGTTTAGTTACATCACTTATAAGTCAGTGTCAAACAGCATTCTTATTTACACATTGTATATATCGAAAACTCTCAGCTCCACAAATGGATAAAGTGATAAAGATGAGTGCTAAGAGAAGGTGCTCGTGTGGATAAGGAGTAGAAAAAGGAAAATAAAAAAGGGGGCGGGGGGTCCTTTAGACCTTTTCACAAATCATATTATTGTACATGGAAGCCTGTCTGTTATACAATTTCTATATAACATATATAGCATCTGGAAGTGGTCCAGTTGTTAAATTACTATTGACACTCTGCACAGATATCCAAACGATCCAGGCTTAATGAAAGAGCGTCGACGTTTCGACCCAACACCTATGGAGGGAAAGGGGCAACTGAATGCCTCAAACACGGGTCTTCATCAGGACTACGAAGGTGAAGGAGCGGCCTGGATGCTGGAATCATCCATCTGAGAAAATAGACCTGGATAATTCCATGAAGCAGAAGGGCCCAAAGGCTCCACTCTGATGGGTGAACAATCTCCACTTTAATATATGGTCATAACAGTGACCATAATGGGGAGAACACAAGCCTTCAAATTCAGTTTAGCCGCGTGGTCCAGTCTTGCTTCCACTCAACTGGCCATGGCTAGGAAAAAATCCATAATGGGAGTCTGGGGCACACAAAATGGAGTTAATCACATGGGTCCTGCAGCTGCTAGCTGCTGCTAATGCATCCTCTCTCAAACAAAGTCGGAAAGAGAGTTATAGTTTATGGGCTGGGAAACACCACGGTTTTACCAAGTGCATCAATTATTTTAGGCTAATCTTGTACAAAACAGAATCATAGCCTTATTAGAGTACTGGATGATCTAAACAGCCATTCAAATAATAAATTGATAGTTGCAGCCAGTGTTTTGCCTTTCACATGGCCCAAAAGCTATGCTCCTCAGTAGCTACAGAAACAGCTGTTCCTTATTCTGCAAGCCCTAATTGGCAACCCCAGAGTCAAATTTAGAAAGCTGTTCCAGAGGGTGAAATCAAGATTAACATTTTGCATAAATGATTGATGAGGGATTAGAGTACACATTCCCTCTTCCTTTTGTTAATTTCTAAGCATCTGTCTACACAGTTAGAAAACTTGATAAGATGAGTAAGATCTATCAGGGTCCTGGAACTGATTGCAACGTCATCCGCAAACAACAGGGTTGTTACTTGCTCTACAGCAATTTTTGGGGATGCTGGGAGAATCAAATGGAATGGAAGGGGGCAAATCACTATGTAGAGACAGTTCAAAGCTGGCACAAGCAAATAGCCTTGCATGACACTCTTGCAGACAGTGAAATCTTTTGTTGTCTCCCTGAAATGCTACAACCTACCCTTGCAAGGTGTCCATGCAAAGTAATTTCTTTGTCCCTCGTAGTTGAAGGGCAGACGCCCATGCTCTAAAAAAACTGCCTGTTATACCAAGACTGGGGGCTCATTGGACACACAGGGGAAACTGGGCCCCAACCGTTGTGGGTGAGGTCATTTGCCACTGGTGGTCCTTCCTACTATGGCTCTGCAGAGTGAGCCAAGTAGAACCCTTTCCTCAATTGGGGGCATATTTAACAAATCTTGCCCCACGCAATGGGGCGCAAGAGAGACGCAACTCCCAAGTAAGATTTATCAAGTTATGCACGGCCACTTTGAGTGGCCTTGCCTGACTTGCTAAATCTAGAGTAACACAACGCAGCGCAAATCACTGCATTGCTTTACTCTGCCCTGGGAAGGTGTTCCAGGGGTGGAGCTTGGGGGTTCTCACCCATCCACCCATGGATTTTGGCACATTTCCAAGTTTATCATTACTGTTAATCTTGGGAATGTGTCAAAATTCTACGCCTCGCCAGGTGAGGCGTAACGAGGGAAAACATCTTTATTTCTCCTCATTACTTCCTCTTTCTACGTGTGATGCATTCTCTAGCATACATAGAAAGAGGAAAATGCCTCTTAGAATTGATTTTGTGCAGGAAGGTGTCCTTTACAGCACAAAAACAATCATGCCTACCACGCAGGCACCCTTGCACCATCGTGCAAGGGTGCCTGCGTTGTCACTAGGTGGCACATTGGGTGCCAGCGCAGGGAAAACCCAGGAATGCACCATAAAATGTTAAGTCTGGTGCTTTCCTGCCGTTTCCCTATGAATCAACCAGTAGCGGCCCGTGGTGGGAGTGCTGCCGGGCGCTGACGTGGGGAGGGGCAGGGTGGGGGGTAGTAAACTACGGATTACAGCCGATTAGAGGTAAGTAAACATATAAATAAATAAAATGTATTTCGTTGCGCGCGCTGCTATTTTACTACCCCCCACCCTGCCCCTCCCCCGCCCCACGTCAGCGCCCGGCAGCACTTCCACCACGGGCCGCTACTGCAATCAACGCAACAAGGTGACTTGCTGTGCTGCGTGATTTGTTAATAAATATGCCCCTTGATTCTTAGGGTAGCGAGTGCGAACAGTCACAGACTTTTCAGAGAGGTAGTGAGGGGGGTAAGAGCTCAGAACTCAACCGCATCCAACAGACACAACAACATAATCTGTAGCCAATGATTATGAGAGGATAATATAGGATTGTAATCAGTTGTATCTAACAGTCAGGCACCACACCCTGCTAATGTTTCTCTCCGTCCCGCTATGATTGAGTTCTCATTTCTACAGTTCTCAACTCTACATGGAATAGGCGTGTATTCGGCACAGGTGCAGATAACTCAAAGCAGTTTCACTTATTATTGGAGCAACTCAGTTCAATGCCTTTTTCAACCTTTCGTACAAAAGTCTAACATGGTCTTGCAGTCTTGATCGTGTGAGTCAGTCTGTGCCTAGCTATGTATACCAAGACCCCATTTACCTGCGGTTGAGTTGCAATTCAGTCTACTGTAGAAGCAGGACAATGTACTTAAACTTGCAGTGATGATCCTTTGTTCAGGAAGGAAGCAGCATCACTCAGGTCAGGGTTTGTGGAGCAGACTCACAGGGAAGGTCTGTGAGCTCTTGCCAATCTTGCCAATCTTCGGTCAGGGTTTTCTTCAGGGCTTGCTGTACCCATGTGATTGGATTTAGCCTCCCAGCCAAGTTTTCTTCTAGATGATGTCTCTTTGACAGTTGCAACATTCAGATCTATCCAACTTTCCTGCTTTGGCAGTGATCCAACTTTTCTTTTAACCGCTGGCAGCGGACACACTAATATCTCAAGCCTGCAGAAGGCTGCACAGCAAGAGAGGAATCTTTGCTCTGGTACAATCTTGATGCAGTTCACTCAGGAAGTGCACTTAGAGACTGGGGGGTCCCTTGACAGCACAGGTCTCATCTGGCTCACTTTCTTTGTCAGCTTCCTCTGGGTTATCCACATGCCGGGAACATGCTGAGTGCCACTCCTTCTGGACAGTCTCTCCTCCTGCATATCCAAGCACATGTCTTCCCTCTCTCAGAAGGCAGGCAGACTTCTCGGCTCTATAGGCAGATCCACAGCTCTTCCACCAGAAAGTGTATACTCTCCTCTCACCTCTAGGAGACTGCTGTTGGGCAGACAACAACCCTGGTTACACAAGAGCTCTTTGAGTACTTTGCGGAACACTCTCTTTGTTGGTCAAAAACCACTTGGGGTGGTTTGGTTCCTGCTTTTATACACAATTTCCAGATAGCAGTCGTGGATCCACAGTCTAAGTTTTAAGAACCGGTTTAAGTGTGTTTTCGTAAAAATGTAATTTTCATGCAGCTCCTCAGACAAATCCTTTGTGTGATGTGATGGCTTTCACAGTAGTAGGGTGGCAGAAACTGAATCTTTGTGTCAGCTCTACAAGGTTTGTTTTCACACCCACGAGTGACAAGTGAACTTAGTTCAATGCACCAGCGCTGAATGTGAAAGACAGGTTATTGTTGCTCCACAGAACCCCACCCAATGCATAATTCGGCTGGTGTCAATGCTTTTGGGTTACTAACAGGGAGAAGTGGTAATCCAGGCGATCATTCATTAATAATTTACAGACTCAAGATCACTAGAAACGGAATATGTATTTCAAAATATTTATTTTAAAATTGTTATTTTAAAATGCCGAGATCTAGTGCACATAATATTGGCAACATCGCAAAAGATAAAAAACAGCTACGCTTTTTAAATAACTGAAAACAGGGAAAAATCATAACATCACAATATATGGCCCATAACACCCTTTCTGTGCTGTCTCTAAGTACTATTCTAGTTCTAGCAGATGAATAAATAATATGCCTGGGTTTCGGAGGAGGAGCGCATACCTGGACAACAGGGTTTGTTGTCTGTTAGGAATAGCTTGTTAGCTATTTCGAGCACAAGGCCAAAAACTAGGAGATTGCATCTGTGAGAGAACACAATCCTGGCACCAGCCTGTGAAGGCAGAATGGAATGCTTCTCAGAGCCTCGGGGAGTCTTGTGGGAAGCTCATTCCGTCGCAATGGTGTCTGGGGCTATGCTCATCTGGATCTGCGATATGTGTCTGTGACCTGGGTAAAGTTTCTCTCCTAACAAAGTGGTTGTCCTTATGTATTGTATCTTATATAAGTTCGGAATTTCCAACATTACCCTACCTACTTGACATAATCATATACATACATGGCTGTACTAATAAGGTAAACATATCTAAATATATATTACATTGTTTGAGTTATGGTTATTTGACCTTGAAAATGGCACCTGTCGCAGACTGACAACGCACTGGGGTTTTTTGGTCTTTGTAATTGACGAGAGAATATAGAAGATTCAGAAGTCAAAAGGATGGGATTTATTCACAGTTCCTTAGGAAGATGAAGGTGATCATGTTTTAGACCTAGGAAGTTAAAGACTGACATTGCTAGACAGGGCTCTGACAAAAGGAAGTCTCGGCCTCTACAAAATGGAGTCTGCATTTATGTGTTCAAGAACCTAAAACTAAAAAAAGAAGCATAAAAACATGTGATTAAAATAAATAAAATGATAGATTTATGGAGGGAATAGCCATAAGATCTAAACTAAAAAGACGCTAAATTATCACTGAATGTGTTTTTGATTGTTCTAGTTTATCAAATTCATTATTCATAAGGAGAGGTGTGGCTCAGCGGCGATGGCGGCTGTCTCCGGAGTGCAGGACTTCATGGTTCGATCCCCGGCACCAGCGACAGCTCAGCTCAGCACCATGTGACTCTGGGCAATAGCTCACTTAATCTCCTCGATGGCCCCCAGCGCCTTGAGACCCTTTGGGGTGAGTAGTTTGCGCTTTACAAATACCGGATTTATTTATTTATTATACATTAATAGAATATAAGCATATGCCAGAAACTGGCATTTGATGAAGTAGCAATTAATGACTTGTTACATGTTAAATAACACGCCTCTCCAAACTGAAATGAAAAAGGTGTCTCTGCGTTGGAAGACATGATCCTTGCAACAGGAGCAATGGATCTGGCTCCAAAGAGGAGTTTCCAAAATATGGACACAATAAAATGGGAGATCTCTGAACCTGGCTGTCATCAGCCTTCCCAAATCAGTAATCAGAGACAGAATAGAGGGTGGGCCTTGCTTAAAAACGTTCTCACTTTGAACAACAGAATCTGCAGTCCCACCGCTCCCATCTACCAAATTTCAGGCCTCAGGAACGACTGGTCAGCAGTCCTTTGCTAATGAATCCCTCATTGAATTTTTAAGGGAAACCCTGTCTCCATCCTCCATCATTCAATGTCTGTGTCTCCCCCCACCAGCTACAGGAATGTAGGCAATACGCTTCCACTGTCTTTGGAAGTTGCTCTTACCTTCCATCTTGTACCATGTTAAACCAGGGGTATCCAAAATGAACCCCACTGTCCACAGTACTCAGACTCACACAGCACACAGTTCTAATACTGTCTATGTCCCTCACACTCACTGCACACACATGCAGTCAGCATGATCACAGGATGTCAGCACAAAGTTCAAGGTTTCACATAATAGCAGAACTTCACACGAGACATCTCAGTAAACCACACTCGCACTGACACAGAGAGAACGGTCAGGTCATACAACAGATTCACAAAATATGGTACGCTGCCACCACCACTTTTTGTAATACACCCAGGGCATGGACAGTAGTCCAATGCCCACACTGAGGATGCACTTGATGTGCCCCTCCAGATCTCAGAAAAAGTTCTGTACCCCACATTATCAGGGACAGGCCAGTGCCTCTGCATATACGCTAGATTAGTGTTATACCAGGGCAATAATGAAAATGTAAAAGCCACAAATTTCTACATTATCTTTGTAGAAGTTGATAGACACCCACTCTTCTGTGACTTAATTGCACAGGGAACTTTCTCAAATGCAAAAAAAGGGTGATTGCAACTTCTAATATGAGCAACAGTGTTTTATTAGCATTTACCATTGTGTCTTTGTTTCCTTTGAAGGCAAACCTGAGGGGTGAACATGAAGGCCTGAAAAGTGGGAAAACCAATTATCTTCCCATACGTGGACCTGTGGAATATTAGGTGAAGGACTGTTGCAGTTTGAAACAATTCACCAGAAAGAAAGGTGCCACAGTAGGTTATCATCTGTTGCAGGGATTCAAAGTTTCCTTGTTTCCATTTTAACTTCTTTTGGGTCAACTCTATGAATGCCCATATTAGCTTCCTGAATGTTAATATGGTTACTAATCTTATCCTT
The DNA here is from genome assembly GCA_963921515.1 of Calotriton arnoldi. Taxonomy (NCBI): domain Eukaryota; kingdom Metazoa; phylum Chordata; class Amphibia; order Caudata; family Salamandridae; genus Calotriton; species Calotriton arnoldi. The sequence goes on along the minus strand of CAWUFW010022739.1, from coordinate 58,566 downwards.
TTTCATTTTAAATATTAAATTGGACTTCTTTTGGTGTCGCTCCTTACCATACCGCCCTGCCCCAACACTTTTTTTTAGGTGGCACTACATTTGTGTGTGATGTGTGAAAGAAGAAGTATTCATATCATGATCTGGATGTGGATCTCACCCACCTCTGATCTTGGGCTAGATAATGGAACCTATCACTCAAGTAATGGTGTTGCATTAGAGAATATAATTGGCAGAGCCTGACCTAAATCAATGATACTCCATTAAAGAAGTCTGTAATTATAAGGCATGCCCTCATGCATTTCCGTGCATCTCTGTGCACATAAAGAGGTATAGACAGTGCCAGAGATACTCTCAGGGTATTACGATTGCTTTTAATTGTTGGATAGACTGCCATATTCCTCTTGAGGAGTCAGTGGTCCACAATGATTAAAAGAAAATGATCACCATTTCCATGGGTGTAAAACATTTTTTGTTTATTACATTTTTAACAGTCAACTGAACATGTAGGTTACAGACTATGCAAGACCAAACCATTTATTTACACATCCTTTTTCCTGCTAGATTCCACACTTGTAATGGTAATACTTTGCATTTTCCTCTATTTAACCTAATTTCTAAGAGCTCGCCTGTCTCCAAACAGCAACTTCACAATGAATAAAGCTTTAACACTCTAGGCATTGGTGACTAGCCTAATGTTACTTTGAATAATTATCACTTTTCTATAATTGTCGTGAGTTTACAGGTAAAACCAGTCCCTTCTTGGTCCCCTGCACTTTTCTTTCTTTAAAGAAAACCCTCCAACTTCATACTTTTAGTCACACCTAAGCAGCCCCTTAATCTACTACAAGCAGACATGGCAAATACTCTGTTAAATGCTGTTCGATAAATGAAATCTTGGCGGGGGTGGCTTGGACGGCACAGTGAATGGTAGCGTAGTTGCACTGCTCCCGCCGCCGTTGGCTGACAAATGGCAGGCTTTACCTCTGAGTGATGCGGGCGGTGCGCCCAAACACCAGATTCGGTGATAGGAAAGTTATGGCCGTATCTTGAAGCTGAAATCACCCCAAAGGATCCCTCAGCACGTCCTTATTCCGTGGAGTCTGCAGACACCTTTCCGCGAGCAGATACGGAGCGCCCAAAATGGCGAACACTTCAATGCTGCCCAAGACACCACAGAGATCTGAGCACTGACAGGTGAGGGCACCAATTTACTGGTCTTTGATGCAAGAATCTGGCCCACCAGCACCGGGTTTTTAACCCAAGTTCGGACTGTTTGGACTGTGTGAACTGTTATCTGTGCCACCGTGCCGCCTGACCCCAACATGGCGGCCGCTTCGAAGCTTGCGGAATCCCACTGTTTCTCGCTGTCTCCCACTGTCTGCAGATAGGACCACCGGGCTGCAGGCCCTTCTTAGGAGTAGGTTCTCTCTCCTTTATCCAGAAAGTTATGTACTGTGCTATGTTCCGTGGGGGTGATCTACCATAAGTGCATCAGGCTGCCTGACCTTAAGATGGCCACCAACCACAAGGCTTACCTTTGCAACTGAAGCCTTTTCTGAAGTCCTTTCTGAGTTCATTTATCTCTCCAGTTAGGAGGAGAAGACCTTTTCACCCGAAAGCCTTCTTACCTCTCCTCATACATACCAGACAGGAAAAGGAGTCAGACACAGGTTCGACGGACTCCGAGATCCAAAGTTAACTATAGGCAGCTCTGGCATTTCTGATAGTTTTGAACAACCTTCACCATTGGTCATTGCGCGGTTGGCCCACTCACAGACAAGCAGTCAAGCAGGCGATCTCCAGCTCCGGACGTCTGTGTTCCTCCCGAGGAGAGGACCAGCTCTCTGTGCTACACCCACGTTTCCCCGTATTACGTCTAAAGAGATACACACTGGCGCACATCCAACCTAGGCCCGCCTCAGGGAAAATCATGGTTGAAAAAGAGTCCAAAACAGGTAATAAACGCACCAAAGCGAAACCCCGCTACCTGACTCCCTGATTAAAAACAAAGGTGAAGGTACCAGCACTATGGATATGATACTCAAAAAACTAGAAATGGTCCACGACCTAGCGAAATCTACCAAGCTCAACACGGATGCCATGCAACTGGACCTATGTTCTATCAAAATCGAACTCTGCTCCATCAACAAACGACTATCAGAGGCTGAAGACCGCATCAGCACATTGGAGGACAGATCCCATGCTTCTAAAAAAAGGATACCCAAAATATACAAATAACTACAGAGATTCTGAAAAAAGACGTCGCCGAGTTGGAAGATCGTAACGGAGAGGGAACCTACGCATCTTCGGCCTGCCAGAAGGTTCAGAAGACACATCGACCTTGTGCCTGGATTTACTAGAAAAATGGCTTCCCCAAGTCACAGGTCTCTCCTTCAAAAAAGACTTTGAATCGGAAAGGGCACACAGAGTTCCATCATTCAGACCCACGAGCAGGAATATCACCAGACAAATCGTATGCCGCCCTCTAAGATTCCAACATGCAGAAATGATCATCAACTTTGTACGCAAAAATAATCACATCCTATGGCAAGGGAAGAAAATCTACGTTTCCCAGGACTACTCCAGACCTTCGCTAGAGACAAGGAAGGGCTTCCTAGCTCTCAGATCCAACCTCAAGTCTCTAAACCTACAATCCTTGTTCATCGGACCGGCGAAATGCAAAGTTATTGATAATGGGAAAAACCTTATTCTTCACCAACCCAAGTGACCTGCGGTCATTTCTAGATGACAGAAGCTCCACTTTTATGGACACAGGACCTGCTCCTGCAACTGCTAGTGCTCCCTCAGCAAAACCTTGACCCTATGTCACCACAGAGCTCTTTGCTGTATATCCTTTTCTAACGCCATATCCGACATCTAATGGGCTCTAATTTAGACTTCGGAGAGCGTGTACTACTGTATGTACCGCATGATTGTATTTTTGTAATTCTCGTTTTACAGAATTTATAGAACCTCAGAGCTTAACATAAGCATACTCCTTAACACATACCAAATCATATCAAGGACATTTATCATAATGCATACCATACAGCACCGAACAACATGCATCTCACTGCATAATGGCACCTCACAAAACACCATAACGCATCACCTATTACCGTCTCATCACTCCTTCGTGGTGCCGAATATCACTAGATCACTACATCATATGTCAACACCTCATATCACACCACAGCATATTACACCACATCTTATCAGACCGCACCATGACGCCATATGATTCTCACATGACCACATAGGTAGGAAATCCACTTGGCTGTCCTCCTATTCTTTAAGTAGTTGCTGTACTAGTTGCTGTACTAGTGATTCCTCTTATGTGAGGTGTTACTGTTGCTATTTTAGATGTCAATTGGCCCATGTACCACCTCTGAATCAGCCTTAAATAGCTCACATGACTTGTTTTCATTCTCCGTTCGCAAGTTTACATGTTATTGTTAATCGCTTGCTGCTTGTTGTTGCCAATGATGGCGGTTTTCGCCCGCTGTCGTCTCCCTCTACTACAAGGTTCAGGGTGGGTGGGGGGGGTCGATGGATTTGGAGGTTGAAGGGGATTGGGTCTTCTTTTTTTCTCTTATTTTTCTCATTTTCAATTCCTCTCTTTTTTATTCTATTCTCTTCTCACAGTAGGTATGCCACCACCACAGGTGTTTATTCACACTCCAAGGTCATTCTCGAAATGTATCACTTCCCTTACTCGGTATCAACCGCTCTCATTGGCACTGGGTCCAAGTCCTATATACCTCTCTCACATCTCTTCCCTAATGCTTCCCAGGGGCTCTTTCTTAATTCGAAATACAGGCTAGCCTCACACCCAATTAACCTTTCTCCTCCGCCACCACATGAATAACTCCCTATTGGATAGTAACTTAAAGATTTTATCTTTAAACGTGAAGGGCCTTAATCACCCGATCAAACGGAAAAAAATTGAAAACTATCTTTTTAAACTAAATCCTGTTACAGGAAACAAAGATGTCCCAAGATGGGCTTAGGAACTTTGGCAAGAGTTGGATCGCTGACATTGTTAGCCCGCCCAGTGAAGGCAAGAAAGGCGGGGTTGCCACCTTAATCTCCAAGAATGCAGGTTTCTCCATCGAATCATATTTGGCAGACGAAAGCGGAAGATGGGTCCTATCTAAACTCACTAAAACCACAGGATTCTTCCATGTCCTTAATATATATGGCCCGAATACGGACGACCTAGAATTCTGGGATTCATTATCCTTACCCCTAAGTAAAATTCCCAGCAACGACCTCATTATCCAAGGAGGTGATTTTAATCTCCCCATAGATGTAACTCTAGATAGACAATCCAGGTCCACTATTAACCCCTCTAGGGCACACAGGTCATTACACAAACTATGCGCAAGATTTAACTTACACGACTCCTGGAGGCTCCAGCACCCGGACACCAGAGACTACACCTTCTTTTCCAGCCCCCATAAATCCTACTCTAGAATTGACTACCTAATGATATCCAAACATCATATACATCTATTGTCACTGTGTAGGGTTTTAGAATATCAGGAATTTTGGCGCTCTGTCTAGTACGTGAGAGGTATGGAATGTTCAAGGTAAATACGGTGCTGCCAGGTCAGGGGAACTACCCTTAAACCCCTGTGTATGTGTGGGTGGGAGCCCACACAAATGAGGAGAAGCAAAGTCCTGGGCACACGTTCTGGGGTAATGTACTTGGTTTGTAAAGTCTCGTAACCTGAGGGAATACCCTGTGAGGTCGACACAGGTATATTTCTTTGGTTTCTTTTATTCCTTATTGAAAACACACAACCAGCCAACACGTGTTTCGTCACAATGGGAACGTGTCCCGTGACTTCTTCAGGGCTGCAATGGAAGATGTGTAAAATCTGTGTTGTCGCTCTGCCGGTGATAATTCCGACCCGGCTGGTCTGAAGCAAATGCAATTAAAAGCGTGAATAAATGTGCAAAGTAGTGGGGGATGAACCTGAGTACAGGTGATTCCCAGAAGTCCAGTGTCTGTGAGCGCGGTAGAGGGAGGGTAAGCCACTCTAACCGTCAACCTGCAACATGTGTGCTGCAAGCGGTCTCGACACTGGTTCTGCCTAAGTTCCAAGTTTGTGTTTTCAATAAGGAATAAAAGAAACCAAAGAAATATACCCGTATCGACCTCACAGGTTATTCCCTTAGGTTACGAGACTTTACAAACCAAGTACATTACCCCAGAACGTGTTCCCAGGACTTTGCTTCTCATCATATACATCTAATCGACCAAACAGACATACTAACGAGGTTAGTCTCCGATACCTCAGCTATAGCTCTCTCCCTTACTGGTACCAATGCTAATACACCGAGTAAGATCTGGAGATACAATGATGAATCGATCAGAGACGCTGCCTCGAAAGAGAGGATCGAGAAAGCCATCTTAAACTACCTGGAAGACAATATCTGCTCTGATACCTCCCCCTCCACCCACTGGGATGCCCTGAAAGCCACGGTAAGGGGCGCCCTTATCAATATCAGATGAGACCCTCTTGGAGTTCCCCCCTATTCCGCTGACCACGTCTCTTAAAATAATGAAAGCGTTGAAATCCGGCTCTCCCTTGGACCCTTGTCCAGCTAAAGTATTGGCATCCCTCGCCGAGGTAATCAACCCAGCTGTTAACCTGGTCTTGAACCTTTCTTTGTCTGAGGGATTGATGCCGGATAGCTGGAAACATGGGCGAATTCTTCCGCTCTTAAAAAAGCCCTCAGCAGATCCTTCTGTAGCCAGTAATTACAGGCCAATATCGCTGCTGTCCTACTTCTCCAAGGCTTTGGGGAAGTATGTGAACACTGTGGTCACTGATTTTGTAGAGGCAACTCATGCACTGCATCCTAGCCAATCAGGGTTCAGAGCCAACTTTAGTACGGAGACGGCTTTATTGGAAGTCTCAGATACCATTAAAACCACTCTTGATAGAGGAGGAAAAGCGGTATTGATATTACTGGACCTCTCGGCGGCTTTCGATACCGTGCCCCACGATTTACTTCTGCACAGACTCCAGAACTGTGGCATTGGGGGCACGGTCCTTAGGTGGTTTTCCTCCTTTTTGGAAAGCTGCCAGCAAACAGTATGGTCCCCCCCTTTTTCTGCCTCTATCCCCCCGATGAGGGTAGGAGTGCCACAGGGCGCCGTTTTGAGTCCAACTTTGTTCAACTTATATATGGCTCCACTTGCACTACTGGCAGAGGAATACGTAGCGAAAGTTATATCCTATGCCAACGACACACAGTTGTTTTTTACCTGCGAGAAGGATGATGCTCTGAGAGGAAGTGAAATAAACAATTGCCTGACAAAGGTGTTCACCTGGTTTAGTCAAAATCAACTGCTATGCAACTCAGAAAAGTCGGAAATCATTTTTTTCGGCCATAGTCCTGACGAGGAATGGCGCCAATGGTGGCCCCAGGAGATGTCCCCCCCGGCTAGCCCAGTCACCACCGTAAAAAACCTTGGGGTGAAATGGGACGCGGACATGTCCATGAAGTCCCAAGTCCAAGCAGTGGCTGGCACATGTTTTGGGCTACTGAACACGATGAGGAACTTCCTCCCCCTACTTCCAGTCTCTCATAGGAAAACCGTGGTCCAAGCCCTGATAACGTCAAGGTTGGACTATGTTAACGTTCTGTACCTAGGCCTCCCTGATTACCTTCTCGGCCACCTGCAGGTGGTACAAAACGCGGCAGCAAGGGCCGTTCTTATGGTTGACCCGAGGACACACATGACGCCTCATTTGATGTCCCTGCACTGGCTCCCGGTGCGAAAGAGGGTTAATTTTAAGGCCCTGGTGCTGGCCTTTAAGGCCTTTCACAAAATAGGGGCCCCTTATATCAGGAACAGAATTCAGCCATATGCACCATCCAGAACCTTGCGGTCCTCGACTCAGAGGTTGTCGATCGTGCCTAAATTCGCTCGTTCGCGAATGGGCGGACTCTCTTTCCAGGTTGCAGCCTCAAAGCTATGGAATAGCCTGCTGCCCTCCCTGAGACAGGTGCAAGATCTCCTTAGTTTTAGGAGAAAGCTAAAAACTTGGCTTTTTCAACATTAGATGAAGCACCCGCCGATGTGTACACTGTTCTGTCTATGGGGTCAAGTCAGCGCCGGGACACTCTCTGGAGTAGCCGTGCGCTTTACAAATACCCTGTAACATAACATAACAATATACAATCTAAGATCAACAAAGAACATAACAAAGATCTCCTAACCCTAGAAGAAGACATTACATCTCTGGAAGCTGCACACAGATCTGATTTGAATCCGCAAACCCTCTTTAAACTCACTAACAAGAAATATGAGTTCAATAGAATCCTAAGTGAGAGAGCGTGCATTTGGGTCAACAAATACAAAAGCTTAAGTCTATGTGATGCAAACAGGGCTGGGAAAATTCTGGCCTCCTACCTAAAGCATCAACAAAACCGCAGGAGAATTGACTCCCTCACAGATAAATCTAACATCACACACACCAGTCCCCAGAAAATACTAGAAATACTAAAAGATTTTTACCAGTCTCTTTACACAGACGACTCGGAGATAAACGCTTCCGCCTGTGCAGATTACCTTAGAGACATCACACATCCGTCCATCACGGAACATGAAAAAGCTCGCCTAAGCTCTCCTTTCTCTCTGGAGGAGGTAGACCTAGCAATTTGCTCGCTAAAAATTAACAAAGCCCCCGCCCAGATGGCTACATGGCCAATTTTTTAAAAACCTTTCCCCATGTACTTAAACCAACCCTCTTGTCCCTTTTTCAACATTTTGCCGACTCTGGTACCATATCCGGCACCACCAGTGAAGCCACTATCGTTGTAATACTCAAAGAAGGGAAAGACCTAACTCAAGTCAAAAATTACAGACCAATCTCCCTAATTAATCTGGATGCAAAGATTTACGCTAAAATTCTTTGTAAGAGACTGGAACCTCTTCTTCCTCGACTAATTGGGAATTCACAAGTGGGCTTCATGAAACATAGACTCTCCAATGATAACACCCGGCTCCTCTGCTATATTATTGAGAACGCTAAATTGCCCCCTCTGAAACTGTAGCGGTTACTCTCGATGCTGAATTAGCATTCAATAGGGTCTCTTGGACCTTTCTCCGTGAAGCTCTTAAGAAATTTAATTTAAGAGATACCTTCACCAAAATGATCATGGCCCTGTACAGTGGTCCGTCAGCTAAGGTCAGATCTGGGTGTCTACTTTCCTCTGCATTTAATCTACAAAGAGGAACGAGACAAGGTTGCCCTTTGTCCCCCTTATTATGTATCTTAAACCTCGAACCCTTACTACACAAGACCAGATCCAATCCGCTCATTCATGGTATCGCCTTCAACAACCTCAATGTGAAAGTAGTGGCATACGCTGACGATATCTTAATAATGTCTGAATTGGCTATACAATCTATTCCTGCCCTCCTCCAAACCATTGAAGAATACTCCCAAGTCTCTAACCACAAACTTAACAAGGACAAATCGGAAATCCTTGCCCTGAATAGCCTCTACTCTAGGGCTCTGTTCACCAACACAGGTCTCTCCTGGCAGCCAAAATTTGCAAAATATTTGGGTTTGGAATTCAACTCTGATATATTGGAATCCCTGAAACATAATGAGGCACTTACTTTATAAAAGGTAGAATCTCTTCTTGAGGGCTGGAACCCTAAATTCCTGACGTGGTGGGGTCGAATTGAGACCATCAAGATGATGATCACCCCCATAGTCAACTACCTAGCAAATATGCTGCCTTTGACCCTATCAGAGGAATTTATACAAAAGATGGACAAACTATTAAATAAATTTCTTTGGCAAAACAAAAAACCTATAATCGCGTTAAAAAAACTACGCCTCCCTGTTCACCTAGGCGGTGTTAATCTTGCGGACTTCAAGAATGATCAAACCGCATTCTTAGCCAGACAGGGGTTACTTTGGTTCACTCTATCTCCGGACTATACTCCTACGTGGCTCGTGGTAGAAAAAGAGATCCTAGGCGAATTTCACCCGATCTCTCTCCTATCCAGTAACCCCAAAGCCCCGTCCTTGGGTAAATACATCCCATACAACACAAAAAGGGCCCTCTTGAAAAAATACAAAACCCTAGAATTCCCGATCACCAACTTGAATATGACTTCCCTTTGGAACAACTCTAAAATTAGAATCCAGGGCTCCCCAGCCTGCTGGTCTCACTGGGCTTCTTAGGGCATTCATTTCCTGAAAGACCTAGGAACTTCCTAAAACCCTCTATCCTTTAGAGAAATGAAAAAGCGCTTCAACCTGCAAAACATAGATTTTTATGATTTCTTGAAACTCAAGGTTGCTCTATCTAATCTAAAGCTCTATAACAACGACCCTTCCCTCATCAGGATCATCCTATCCTTTACTAAATCCGGCCACCAGGCCTCCAAGCTCTACCATCTTTTACAACCAAAGTCCTCCACCACATCCTCTAAACTCCAAACTAAATGGGATCCTAAAAAAATGATTACGCCACAATCTTGGCATCAGATTTGGAGATCAGTGGTCTCTCATACAATTTCCCCCTTTCTTGCACAGACGAAATTCTGGCTACTACATAGGACCTTCTGGACCCCGGCTCGCCTCCACAAAATCTCCCTAAGAGAGAACCCAAGTTGCTGGAACTGTAATGACCCTATGGGAGATCTCCCTCACCTTCTCTTTTACTGTAGAGCGGTCGGCCCATTTTGGGACGCAGTGTTTAGCTTTATTCACTCTATCTGAGGGGTGCCTCTGGAACGATCTTTCTTAACACTACTAAAGGGATTTCTAGACCCAAACATCAGATCTCGCAACGACAGCCTACTAATTGATATCCTCCTTACTGCTGCCTGCAAATCTATTCTAACTAATTGAAAAAACACAGCAGCCACCTCCTTCCGTCCTAGGCTAAACTGGATCTCCTTCCTGAGAGGGGCAGATAACATCTCATTACAAAACTCCCCATGGATTAAGTGCAACACATCTATATGGAACTCCCTGGATAACTATTTCGACACTACAAAACCACTGTGATTCTCTCCTGTCTACCCCCTATACTCTTATTCACCTTTCCTCTAGCACATGGGTACAAATATGAGAGATATTTAAAACTGTTAGCACCACCTTTCAAAACCCTGGACTTAACCCTTTGACTGAATGGAACATATGATCTGGATTGCACCTGCACTTAAAACTCGTTAAGATCTCCTTGGATTTTACAGAGTTGTACATGGGATTGTCTCCATACCTACTAGTGCCCCCCCCTCTTCCCCCCTTTCATCTTACTCATTTTACTTTACTTTCTATCTCTTATTTTTACGCCATACTACACGTCTTTGGGTTTATCGAATCTCCATTTGATGTTTTCCTCTTATTTACCATCTGTCTCCTGGATTTTGTTTGTAAATCTAGACCCTCAGGTCTTGATCAATCCTCCAGGACTGTAAGCATTTGTACTGTATATTTTAAACTGGACCCTTGTATTCTCTGATTGTCCCTTTCTCTCTGTTCATTTGTTGACAAAAGTTTCCCCACTAAAATTCTCCTGAAATAAAAAAAAAAAAATTTAAAGTGAAATCTTGAACCCTCACTTGAAATACTATTTATCTCAGGGTCTGCCTCTCATAAGCAAAGGTCCTTCTGAGGATGGGAGGTTTGTTCACTGAAACACATATGAGGTTTCAGGAATCTGCGACCTATTTCCAGACAAGTCTGAGAGAGACTTTATAGGTTACTCTAATAATATAGGTTAACCCAGGGGACCTCCTACTCCCAACTGCCTGACCCACTCTTCACCTATGCATCAACATTATTTTGATGGGATTATATGTGATTTTGCCCATGTTGAGACTAGAACATTCTGCACAACAGCACTTACACTGATATCTGCCATACAGACCCATTACACAAAACCAGTAATATACTGAGACAGGCAACTCTCAATCAGGGGAGAGGATGTAGCCTAATGGCTAGGGCGGTCGACCTCAAATCTGGGGAACCGGGTTCGAGTCTGGGCAGCCACGCTCATCATACTGTGATTCTGGGCAAATCACTTAATCTCCCCCTGACTAAGAAAAATGAATGTGTCCTTATGTAACGTAACTGGTGCTCATGTAAAGAGCTCTGATACCTGATACCCTTGGGTCAAGTTCGCGCTATATAAAACAACGGGGGGGGAAATCAGTAAATAAAGCAATGCTGAGTTAAAGGAAGGTTAGACTTACTGATAATAACACCAAGCAGGCACGGCCCGTGGTAGGAGTGCCGGTCGGGTGGTGACGTGGGGCGGGGGAGGGGCAGGGTGGGGGGTATTAAACTACGGATTAAGGCCGAATACAGGTAAGTAAACATTTAAATAAATCAAACGAATTTCGTTGTGAGCGCTGCATCGCATTTAGCAGCGCTGCATCGCATTTAGCAGCGCTCGCAACGAAATTCGTTTGATTTATTTAAATGTTTACTTACCTGTATTCGGCCTTAATCCGTAGTTTACTACCCCCCACCCTGCCCCTCCCCCGCCCCACGTCACCGCCCGACCGGCACTCCTACCACGGGCCGTGCCTGACACCAAGTAGTGTGCCAGTATGACTCCTGTTACCCCAGTTACTCCCAGGGCTTTAAGTGGGATGAAAAAACTGGGGGGTCTCTCAAAGGGGCGTGGTCATTGCAATTAAGGGCGTGGCTTAAAAACACATAAGCTAAAAATCCATTGCATCCAGATATATGATACAACAAGTAAGATCATACCTACAACCAGTCAGGACTATTGGCTTTGTCAATGGTTGTTAGTTGGATAAGATAATAAGCAGCAACTATGGCTTGTATATAATATTGAAAAAGCTTCCACTTAAAGCCCTGGTGACACCAGGACAATGTTGCTGCTCCTGAGTTTCAAAAAGAGAAGGGAACTCCAGAGAGAAAATGACTCTCTTCAAAGGATATCCCTTCCCCTACAACGCTCACCTGGCATGACGTCATGCTGTAACTTCTCCACTAGTGAGAAGTGAGCAGTGTGAGCACGTGCACATCGTTGTGTCTGCTGTCACTGCAGTCTGAAAAAAACGGACCGCCTGTGCCAGGGCACCAAAACAGAGCCCGATAGAGACCCGTTTCGAGGCCTCCTTTAAAAAACTCAGCACCGGCGAGACCCGGCCCACTTAAAGCCCTGATTACTCCTATACAGGCACTAGAACTAGCTGTTATTCTCATAGGTCCTACTCCACCACAATAGAGATTGATGGTGGTCTCTTTGAAGAAATAAGCATTGGCAATGCCGGTAGATCTGGCTTATAAATGAAAGTTACTCATTGATTTGTTACGGCAGTCAGTAAGTCTTAATGCACGCACTTTGCCACTCATCCTTGCACCCATTCATCCAACAATTGACACATTACTCCAGTCGACTACTTACACATCCACAATAAAACACAAATAAATTCAGCAAGATGAGTCGGATCAGTTAAAAAAAGAAAAGAAGAAAAAAACAGTCTGCTGCCGCCTAAACACGGATGACATATACTTGCAAATAACAGATACAACTAAACACAGCAGCAGGTGGCCACCTTGCAAAGGTATTGTTCATAGTGTTTAATTGTTTTCATGTTATAGCAGGGCTTCTATGTTTAGAACCAATGAGTTTGGCTATGTTGTAAAGGTAAAACAATGATACGCTAATGACAAAACCATTCCATGATGGCTGCCTGGTTTAAAGGCAGTGGGATGTGGTGCACTGCAGATGAAAAGAAGGGCAAGCAAGGGGCCTGCTAGCACTACCTGTCAGCTGCAGTGTACCCAAAAAATGAAAATAAAGAGGAGCATAAACTAAATAAAAATGGATCTATGAAAGGAGCATGGGAAACTAAAGTACTGGTCAACCTACCCTGGCACTAAACACGTGAGCAGAAAAATTCTGTCACTCACAGTGGAACCGAGTTAATGGCTGAAGTGGGCTGAACCATTCCCCCACGTTGTATGCTATCAAGTATGGAAGCAGAGTGCTTAAGATAATGGTTCCGTTGCCCTGTGTGTGACATCATTTGACTGATCATATGTGCACATCCATCTGAAAATGAATGTGTTTCAGTTCATAATAAACAGATCAGGCCTATGGTATCTGGCATATCCTTTCCCAATGAATGAATCAGGCCTATAATCTTTATCATTGGTTTGACACCATACCCAATTCAGACCTAAGCCCAGATTTAAAAACATGTCATACAATGCTGCGCAGCACCCAAAGTTGCTGCACTGCGTTGCGTGACAGGAAGAGCAGGACAGCACCATATCTACAGAGATATGGCACTCTCCTCCTCACTCCCTAGCGCCGGCGCACAATCACGCTACTGAGGGCCACGCACACACATCTGCACCATAGTACAAAGGTGTCTGCGTGAGTGTGACATAGGTTTTGTACTGGAAGGGTGCCATTACTATTCTTAGACTGACTATATAGCTTTTCCCACTTCGGATGTGTGCTGTACAGGCAGCACACATGCAAAGTGGGAAAAGTTAGGAGAAATAATAGCATTTCTACTTTTTAATGCCTGCTTTCAAGTGGCATTAATAGTTGGCGCAAAACCCGGTCTACTATTGTTAGTAGATAATGGTTGTGCGTAAAAAAAAAACATGGGTGGTTGCACTGGAATGCCAATGCACCATCCATGGAACGCCCCCTTGATGCAGAGTAACGCAAAGCAGCACTTCGTGCTGGTTTGAGTTACTTTTTCTTACAAACCAACGCAAATACCAATTTGCATTGGATTGTGAATCCTTAAAAGGATTTAAGGATTTTGCTTCCGGTCTGCGTTATGAAAGTAACACAACTCCAACACAAAAACGTCGTAAATGTAGTCCTTAGTGTATTGATCATACACTTTCCCATAAGGCACACACCGGGTATGAAATAATGAAATGACAAATATGTACAAAATTACAGTGGTCAAAACAATATAAAGTCCATCCTAGGAGGGGGTAATAAGGATTATGGTAGTGCAAAACTCCTATCCCCACAATTTGTTCGAGTAGGTCGCCAACACCAATACCCTTGCCTACTACGGTAATCTTTGGGATTGCATGTAAAAAAATACCCGCCAAGGCTTTTCCATAGTTTAACAACAATCCACCGTTAAAAGCCTATTGCCTTTAGCAAATGCTTTTCACAATAAGTAAGTCAGGCTGATTGGCTTTGTCATAACTTTTAATAGTCTTTCAGCCGGTTCTGCCCGTAGCGCTGGGATGCCTTCGGGTAACCACGCGCTTTACAAATGCTGTTTCATTCATTTCATTTCATTCATTTCATTTCATTTGTTTCAATTATTAACACAATAATCATAAAAGCACAAAAAAGGTAACAATACATTTCACAATATATCTTAAAATACAAAAATAATTTACATTTTAAAGAAGGATTCCAAAACATCAATCTATTAAAACATCAGAGACTTACCATAACAAATTGAGCTCTTTTTTGCAAACTCTGCCACACACAACCGGTGATGAAGGCCTTTGCAAAAAGACTAAGGACGGCTTACATTTTCTAAAGCCCATATTCTTTATTATTGGTATTATGGACTTTTTAGAAACAGCTCTATAAAACTTACAAAAAGAAATAAAATGACTTAAGCTCTGTGGCGAACTTCCCTTGCATCAGTGGTTATTTTGTAAAAAACATAAGTGCCGGGGCTCTTGTCAGGAGGCGGCTTGCACCAGCCCATTCCTCCTGTTAGCGCTGGCTAAAACACTAACCATAAAAGTGGGGAGAGGAAGCGGCGTAATGGCCAGAGCTGCCGATTTCGCAGCTGGGGAACTCGGTTTGAGTATCGCTGTCGGCTCAGAATCCTGTGATTCTTGGCAAACCACTTAATCTCCCCATTCATAAATGAATGTGTCCCTAATTGGTGCTCATGAAAAGCGCTGATGTTGATAATTAAGTGCCGGTGCTGTGCACCAGAAACCACCTGCTCAAATTAAGCACTGCTGCACAGATAAGTACAAATAGATGCCGTATTAAATTGTTTCAAAGTGAAGCTTAGTTGCCAACAAATAGAGCCCAATCTAAACCTTGAAAGCAACAAACGTTCCCAGCAATTAATGACCAGATCAGGATACGGATCCCATCAATTAGAGGTTTAATAATCTCTTATTCTCTGTTTGTGGGTTTACTAAACTCCTGTACATTTCTCTCCATGCTCACTGCCGCCAAAAGGGCTGTCTGACCCATGTTTTCCATGTTTTGTTGGTGATAGTAATTTTCTGGGGGTTATTGAATAACGATGCCCCACCCAGACTGTCCAAACGAGCCGTGATATATGAAATCCAGGGAGTCTTCCTGCCCATTTCATTTGCAAGACAGTCCTGTGTATTCTAGCTTTATTCAGGGTAGCTTGCTGGTTACTCAGAACGGAGCAACATAGCAGCAAAGGCACTAGCCTGAGAACATCCTTCACATAGTGTATTTCTAGTTTTCTGTGAACTGGATAATTTGCAGCACTGGGAGAGAAAGCTAAAAGGCATTGCAGTACCTGTTTTTCCTCAGCCTTGAGGTTACTCACGTCCTTGAAGCCCCAAAGGCCAGACTCTTAGGTCAAACACTTACAGTTCTAAATTTCTAAGAGTGGTCCAGATCGGTTTACCGCCTATATTCTCAGCCAGATTAACTAAAAAGCCTACTGATTGGTCGAAACGTTGTTTCCTGATCATTAAGCAGGGATCCCAGGTACCAGCTCAGTTAAAGGTTACTCCTAAATATGAACTACTACACCCACCCTCCTTAACTGAGGGCCCTTGATTGTGAAAGCCCGGGTTTTCAAGTTTTTGTGACCACAAGCCATAAAGAAGGTTTTAGGCAGGTTGATTTCCAGATCAGTTCCTCCATGAAATTTACAAAGGCACAGACCAGTTTTTTCAGGCCATTGGGGGTCCTAGCAATCAAAACCGCGTCATCGGCGTAAAGAAGGACTGGTGGGGTCTTTTTATGAACTAAAGGCATATTCTGACCATACTCGATGAGTCGCGCTTCTAAATCGGTGATGTATAACAAGAACAGTATTGGCGTAAGTACGCACCGTTGTCGAACACCCTGAGCTAAGGAGAATGAGTTAGAAAACGTGCCTCTGACTGAGACTGAAAGATCATAGTGCAAAGCTCAAAGAAAGTCAACCAAGCCTGTATCTAAACTTTTAGCAAGCAGGATGACCAAAGTTTTGACCTGTTTACGCTATCAAAGGCGGAAGACAGGTCCTTATTTGACAGATCAATGGGACAAGATTTAGCGATGGTGTATTTGCTAGCTTTCAAATGAAGATTTAAACATTGTTCAACTGTCCCAATGCGCTTCCTGAATCCAGATTGCACCTCAGACAGTATAGACCATTCTTCAGACCAATCTATCAGCATATCCAGCATGATCCTACTGTGCTTAACAAAGGGCTTGCCTTTCTGTAAAGACAATATGATGCTTAATAGATTGTGGTCGCCATACGGGGTTGGCCTAACAGCTACCTCTTTGTCATAAATAGATACATTTCTTGAAATAAAAATGTAGTCTATTGTGGAATTAGGTCTGTAGCCAACATATGTTAGAATATGTGAGGTGTCCAAATCGCGAATGTCAGAAACATTGCATAAATAACTATCCACCAGATAATTGTACAAGCCCGCCCAGCCTCCCCTGAGTCTTGGGAGAACTCCCCCTCCTTTGTGTCACAACATATTAAAGGATTACCCTGGTGACTAAGCAATCTCCAAGGCAACTAATTTTTAAACCAGGTTGTCGTCCCTGGTTTGGCCATGATGGAAAGTGAAGGGGTCAAGAACTTTTGAAAAACAGACATATCCATTACAAAATACAATTATTGGTGGCCCAGGTTTCCTGCATCATAATGATGTCATAGTTGGGTATAAATTTCACCCAATTTACATTACTGATTTTTTCTGAATGCCTGCAACATTCCAACTGCCAACCTTAAATTCAGCTTTTAATAAAAAACAAATCAAACTTAAGAAACTTGACAAGGTTTTCCAATAAACTAATAAGGCCTATAGCTTTTACGATTTGCTTGACACCATAACCAGCACAGGCCTTCCGATGAACATATAAGCCAGCAACCATCATGCATACAGTTATAACATTACAAATATGTGCAAAATTGCAGCTGACAAAACAGTATACAACCCTCTGAAAAGGGCCTAACAAGGATTATCAGAGAAAATCTTCTACCCCTAGGGTTTGTCAGAGGGGGTGACCTGTACCAAAACCCTTGCCTACTAAGTGAGATTTCATGTAACAAAATATCTATCTATATGCTGTAACCCACTGTGATAACAATCCACTGTTGAAGGCATATTTGCTTTAACAACACGTAAGTCAGGCCTACTGCCTTTTTCATAATTGTTCATGATACCCAATTCAGACCTATGACATTGGACATAACTTTTCACTGTGAACCAATCAGGCCTACAACCTTTGTCATTGACTTGTACTATAACCATCTCAGGCCTACTGCATCGAGCCTAATCTTTCCCACAAGGCAAACATCAGACATGCAATCATAAAATTACAAATGTATACAAAATTACAGTTGGCAAAGCAAAATATTATCACTTTTAAGAGGGTCTAACAAGAATTATCACAATGCGTATTTTCTATCCCAAAGGTTTGTCAGACCAGACAATCAACTCCAAAATCCTTGCATGGTAATCAGTGTGACCAAATGAAACAAAATATCTCCCTTCCACCGTTAAGTCTATTGACTTTAACTTATGTATTTCACAATAAACATGTCAGGCCAACTGCCTTTATCATAACATTTCACAATAAACAGGTCAGGCCTGTAGCTTAGATCATTGAATTACCGTTACCACCATAACAAACACATTTCTGCTGTATTGAGCATGAGCTTTCCCACAAGGCAAAGGGTGCAATACAAGCGCTCCTCTCAGTGGTACTTCTGAAAGCTCTAACTATGTTGATCACATAAGGTTTAGCAACAGCTGTGTTATCATGCCAGAACTAAAAAAGTATGCATGGTTGTAAAAAATGAAATGTGTCCATTGCAAAACAGACGAATAGCATGCATCCCATTAGAACACAATTCGTTTAGGGAGGTGATAACTGCAGAACTTTCTAGTCACTTGCAATAATCAAATGGGCACCCTACATTACTGGAAACATTTATTAATGCATGGTCAATATCAATCAATCAATATAAGCTGTATTCTGTTTTAAGGGTAAAAACCATAAAAGCAGTACAGATATAAAATAACACATCCAATAAAATCCATCCTAAAAGCACACTGAATTTAAAATACATATTAAGCTTCAATCTTTAAAAGTAACCCCATACAAAAATGTAGTCACAGCTTTTCCACAACTTTACAGCAACTTTTAAAAAACTTAGAACATTGAGAATGATATCTCCTGAAAGCATCTGCAAATAAATAAGGGCGGGCAGACCTGAGAAAAATTCGCCCTTTTCAGTACGGGGAGAAGATATGATTCCTAGGGACAGCATAAAAATTATGGAATATGGAAAAATGTAAGGTATCCTGGGAGACCTATTGTCGCAGCCGCAGGGCAAAAGCTTTTGGCCCCAATTCCCATAGCGAGGGTAGGCTACCAAAAAAGCAATAGATCCAGCCGAAACCTTGTTAATATAAAACCGATCATGCTGACTTTTAACACACAAGAGGTAGGGCTCGGTAGAGGGGACAGTTTTCATCAAGATATAGCGACGAACATTGGGCTTCAGTAAAGCGCCCTCTTCCCTATCCGATAATCTCCGTTTAAAAAAATGATCTTTCACCAGTTATGGTCTTTCTTACTGATCCCGTCTGGATTACTAAAAATTCTGCCATTCCTAGACTCAAGAAAGAGTCTTGAATATATTTAAATCAGGGGATATGAAGAAAGTGATCAAGAGACAGGCAATCTTTTATAATGTCCTTGCTCAATTGTTTTCCAGACCGGGACCAAATACTCACCCAAAGAGAAAGAGGGCGAAAGGATAAAATATCAGATAAATGTGCCACTCCCATTTCTTTGTGTCCCACAAATGTGGGGGCACTTTGTGGAACACACAGCAAGTGTCTCAGAAAAGCGTTCTCAACCGTTTGCAGCTCCTCCAGGTTAATGTATCCCCAGATCTCACTCCCATTTGCTACTTTGGAGATACACTTAGCCCTGTAAATCTGTAAGATAGCCCCATTGGGTCTGTGCCCAAACATGATGCAAAGTTAAAAACAGCAGCATTTGCCCTAACAAAATCCTCCCTCTTTCTGTTAACCAAAGGACGACAACTTAGGGCGGAGTCGAACAACAAGCCCAGATAGGAAAATACACTAGTCTTTTGCACAGGAAAAGGTCCAACTTTGAATGTGGACGATTTAGTAGAGGGCGGGCCAACGACCATCACATACGTTTTTTTGTCATTTACTGAGAGATCTAACTCATCCATGAATTGGATGAAGGAGTCAAACAAAGACTGTAGACCACTAGCAGTTTTCGCCATTAAAACCGCATCATCTGCGTATAATAAGACTAGTAGGCAATGTTTGTCCACCTGTGGGCAATCTACCTTAAGATCAGCCAAAACTTGCCCCAGTTTATTAATATATAGATTAAAAAGAAAGAGCACCCTTCTTGGATTTTAAAACCTTGTGTAACCTTTAGATCTTTGGAATAGGGTACCGCAGCCCCAGTATCTCTATGGAGATCTCTCAAAAATAAAACAATGTCCCGGTCCACCGCCATAGATTGCATGTTCTGCCAGAGCTTAGATCTATTGACACTATCAAATGCTGATGAGAGATCTATGAATGCCAGGTGGACGGAACCGGGACAAGCAATGGTGTATTTACTAAGGACTAAGTATAAGTTCAGGCATTGATCTACTGTTGACCACCCAGAACGAAATCCATACTGTACCTCGGATAAAACATTGTTAAAATCAGCCCAAATAGATAGCCTCTCCAACAGAATACACCCCACCACCTTGACCACTGAGTCAAGCAACAAGATGGGCCTGTAACAGTGGGTACTGTACCTGTCCCCCTTATTGAAAACAGGAACAATGATGGACGTTTCCCATGAGGAAGGGGGACCAGCCATCACTGCCGCATTGATAAGGGTGGTCAAGATTGGGGTCCAAATCTTCATATCTTGCACGAAGAGGTTGGGTGGTATCCAGTCTGGGTCCCGAGCTTTATTCTTAGCCAGTCCCAGGATACCCTTCCTAACCTCCTCATCAGAGAATGTGAGAACGGCTTTCTCATCTACTGCATGGTCCATTTCAAACAGTGGGGAAACTTCTGGCTACCAGACAAGCTATCCTGAAGTTCGTAGTAAGAAAAATAAATCTATATCAAGGAAACTGAGATGAGAAAAGGTCTGCAAGACAGACAGTGTGAGGTATGAGGACTTGAATCATACGTGCACCTTGCAAGGTTTCACTCTTTCATGAGGTAGTCCCAGAGACATGTACTTATGAATGTGCCATGTGCTTGTGAAAGTGCGTGGCTGGGGAAATGTCTCAGGATTGTACATGTGTACCTCAAACTCTATGCAATCCTATCTCCTTTCTCAATGGTTTTCATGATCCCCTTCATTCTTTCCATCTTTCCTACCTTTCCTGCAGACGGTCCCAAGCCGCCTGCAATTTCAATGTCGTAGTTCTTCATCAGAAAGGCTGTAATGTCCTTCCATTCATATCCCTGTGGTACCTCCACCGTAGTTACCGTGGGGAGCCGTATGGCCTACAATAACAAAGGGATACATCAGGCAGGAAGACGGCACACATAAATATATGTTAATGTTTCACACACTGCACACATGAAGATTTCTGGACTAGAAACTGAACGTCAGTTACATGTTCACTTCTGGTGTCTTTGTTTGCATGTAAGATGATGTATTATTATTGAAAGAAACAAGGGGAGGAGATATGATTTACCGGCCAGAGCGGCCAACCTTGGAGCTGGGGAACCAGGTTCCAGTGCTGACATCAGCTCAGAATTCTGCGATTCTGAGAAAGTCTTTTAATGTATGTGCCTAAAAGATGAGAAAAAAAAAAGATTTTCACTTTGTGTAATGTAATTTGATGCTCATGTAAAGCACAAAGTGCTCTATTGCCCCTGGGCCAAGTGTATGCTATATACATTTACAAAAAAATGTTAAGCAGTAAGGAATGTGAAGCAAGAAATTTAATTTTCCTGTGAATGAAACAGATGGGATGGGGAGGCGCCAAAGAGCCGGTGCGCAAAATGGACACACTGGACAGGCTCTTGCAGTCGGAGATTCTATCCTCCATCACCCTGCCCCATCAGCAGTGGCTGTGACTCCTGTTGGAGTCTAATCCGATTGCTCCATGATGTGCGGTGGTATCATAGGGCCGACCTGCAGGAGGAAACACTGCAATTGGAGGCTCCCGGGGCGGGGCCAGTGACGCGGCCCTGCGTAAGGCCTGGATATCAGGCACGGAGGTCCATTGGCACCATGGCAGCTGGGCTGCCCGCGACTGTCATCAGAAATTGAGCCCTGTTGCAGCAGGGGAAGGGCAGCAGAGGATGCCACACCCCCTGAAAAAGAAGCGGTTGGAGCGATCGGGCGGAGTCCGCGGAGAGCGGACTGCAGTTCAGCCTTCTTCTATGGCGGTTGCAGTACACCGCCCGGGCCCACTGGGAGAGGCTGTACACATGTGATAAGTCCGTCTGGGCTGCAGTGGCCTCACGCTAGCCTCTTAGGGTGACCAACTGGCATGGGTGCAAATTCAGGACGGTGAGTGTAAAAATTCAGGACAAAGGGTCAAAATTCGGACAAAAATTCAGGACAGGAGGTCAAAGTCAAAATTCAGGACAAAACTTCAGGACAAAAGGTAAGTTTTACAAACACGTCAGAGGAGGTCGCCCAATAGTATAAAAGTAAGTAAATAGACAACCACTTAAGTACAAGTCAAAATAAGTTTATATTAGGTTGAGACAATCATGCACTTCACAGTTTTTCAGTATGCCCGAAGCTTGCTACCTTAGACGATTCAAAACTCGCATCTCGCTCCAGCAGGGACATTAGTCACCAGACAATGGCAAACCACACCTGAATATAAGAGAGGCTGCTCTTATTGTTGATTGAAAACTACTGGATATACAAGAAACTTTGCAGTGCCAGCCCCCAGTAACAAAACCGCCCCCCCCCCTTTCCAGCCTCCCAGGGAAACATCCGATGCCCGGTCCGGCCAGTCCGGTCATGCTACCACCCTCCAATGGTGCCCCTCATCTTCACATAGACCGTCTCTCATGTGTATTTCATTTCTTTTATAGTGTTACTCATCCCAAGTATGTAGGGCAGGGTGTCAGAGTGGGTTACATCATGCACACATTATAGAGAGACAATGACTCATATAAACGTGAAAGTCAATGTATTGGAAATGTTACTTGAGATAATGGGTGCTACAAGGTGTAATCATTCTTTTATCTATCATTCAGTCTTTCAACATACCATTCTGTCCTTTCATCTGTGTGCCCATCTATAACCAAACATATTCAACCATTTGCAAACCTATCCACCATGTATCCTTCCATCCATCATTTCACTCATCCATCCCTCCATCCACCCTTTCACTCATCCATCCATTATTCATTCATCCACCCTTTCACCCCATCCATCCGTACACTCATCCATCCACTCTTCCACCCATCCATCTATTCACTCATCCATCCAGCCATTTACCCTTTCACCCATCCAGCCATCCTTTCACATACTCAGCCATCCACCCAGTCACTTATCCTTCCTCCCATTCACCCTTTCAGTCATTCATCCTCCCTTTCTCTCTCCGTCCCCTTTCACTTATCCATCCATCCTTCCACCAACCCACCCATCTACTCATCCATTCATGAATCCATCCATTGACCCTATTACTCATCCATCCTTTCACTCATCCATCCATCCGTTCTATCATCCATCCACCCTTTCACTTCTTCACTCATCTATCCATCCTTTTGTCCATCTACCCCCTTTCACTCACTCATCAATCCTTACATCCACCCTTTCACTCATCCATCCATCCACCCTTTCACTCATTCACTCGCCCATCATCTACCCTTTCACTCATCCATCCTTTCACTCACCCATCCACCCTTTTACCCATCCATCTACTCTTCCACCGATACATCCATCTATTTACCTTTTCTCTCATCCATCCTTCCACTCGCTCATCCATCCATCGTTTCTTTCATTATCTATCCATTCACTATTTTATTCATCCATTCATCCTTTCACTAATCCATCCATCCAGCCATTCACACATTCCTTCACTTATTTACTCACCCACCTTTTCATATTAATTATGAACTGAGCCTTTGTCTGCAGAGTTGCAGACAGAAGAGGCCCATCAAGAATTTCACCCTTGCTGTAGTTCCTAAAGCAAGGGGTGGGGTGGGGGTAGGGTTCACTATGCCCCTGCACATAGGTAATCTGAAAACTTAGAAGTCATGCATGCATGATGCACAGTGCCAGGACGTGAAGTGACTGTGACATGATGTTGTTTCCAGGGCTTTAAGTGGGGTAAAAAAACTGGGGGGTTCTCTTCAAAGGGGGTGTTCGATGTAATTAAGGGCGTGGCTTAAAACACCTAGGCTAAAAATGTGTGCTTAGCATAGTGTTCCGCCCGACTGGTATTATGTTGTTTCTGTCATTGCATCCAGATATATAATACAGCAAGTATCATTACACCAACAACAAGCCAGGACTATTGGCTTTGTCAATGGTTGTTAGTTGCTTAAAATAAAAAAGCACTGGAAAAACAACAATAATGCGGCGGAATGGATAGGAAGAAAAATTATTTCTAGAAGGAAAATTAAATTAATCCCTCACATGGACTATAATTAATGTCCAATTACTTATTCTAATTTAGAAACCAACACCAAAATGTAGTCCGAAAGAGTATTTTTATATATTTTAAATGGGACAATACAAACAGTTATATATACACAAATTATATATACAAAAAACACAACAATACATATAACTGTACATAAACATCATTCCTTGTTACCCTATTTGATAATACGGATGCAGAGAAATCCAAAACAATGATTATCAATGGCAATCCGTAAAAAAGAAAGATGATAGCCCTAAGAATAACACACAACCGAGGGGAAATTTCAACCCTCTGTCTGAATTGAAATGTGCAATAATTTCTTTTCAATTCAATTAAACTTTTGAAGGGCTTCTCCAAATTGTGGAGTCGACGCGTTTCAGCACATATGTTTTGGGCCTCATCAGGACTGGGGCAAAAGGGAACCTACAATAAACAGATTAACACTCTTAAATTTACATATATATATATATATATATATATATATATATACACACATCTACAAAAGTACAAAAGGTATTTACACAGAAGATAATCTTAAAGCTTTTTGCATATAAGGAAGAGCCCTCTCTTGGAAGAGCAGTAAGTAATGAGAAGGACAACTTAATAAAAACCACAGTGCAGTAATTGACCATACAGAAAAATAAATATAGAAATAGAAATAGAAAGCCAAAAATCTCTATTAAATCAAACATGAAAAACCCATGTGTCATCTAAAAATTCAGAAGCATGCTCGTAAATCTCTATGTGCGCGTAAAGCATGGACCACCACCAAGTAGTGAAACTGCGAAGTATCAAATCCATGCTGTTTAGATGGAATATGTGTATCATGCATGAAAAACACACCGAGTGCTCAAACACGGCACCAACCTCATCAATCCGACTGTCTCAAGGACAGGGATAGAGCAATGCCTGAAGTACAACTGTCCAGATGTAAATTATTCTGCGGGGACAAGAAACGGAAAAACCCGTTTAGGCACGGTACAAAAGTAATTTAAAGCCCCACATGTATGGAAGGCCCAGTAGAGTGTGAAAATACATACTGTTCCGCTCAAATAAATATTGTGGCAGCACTTCCAGGGAAAGTATATAACTTCTTAGGGGCGATACCATTAGTTACCAGGCTCGGTATAATAATGTCTATAGACGTGAGAAAAAACAACGAAGGCATCAGCACACGGCTATGTGTGAGACTATTTCGTAAAACCAGTCAAAGAGGTGGCGGGGGCACACGAGGAAACCATCCACTTACCGGTAGATTTCCTGGTGAGTTGCAGTACTACAGCACGACGCGGGGAAGAAAGACCGTCTGCACCGGTACGGCTCAGTCTTGTAAATCACGTGACAAGGGCGAGCACGTCGCTACGTATTAATGTGTGGAGCGCGTAGGCATTGACAAAAGACTATAAACTAATAGGGAGACGCCGGCTGAAGCCGTGAATGCTTCTATAATCTTATCAATAGGATTAGTAATAAACACTGAAATGAAGAAGAATAAAATTAAAAAATAATGAATAAAAATAAATA
This sequence comes from Calotriton arnoldi, assembly GCA_963921515.1. Taxonomy (NCBI): domain Eukaryota; kingdom Metazoa; phylum Chordata; class Amphibia; order Caudata; family Salamandridae; genus Calotriton; species Calotriton arnoldi. Next base: position 33,167 of record CAWUFW010022739.1, on the reverse strand, counting down.
TAAAATAAAATTTGAATTATTATCATCATCAATGAACCCAACACCTTGTGACTCATTACTACCTGCTGCTCCTCACACTCTAAATATTCATATCAGGATGGCAATTATAAAGAATATGGATAAGAAAAACAATCAATAATCAATGAGATTCTAACAAATGTATTTCAACAAGCAAACATCAGTATGGCAAGAAACTATCAGCATAGCATGACAAGCTCAGCATAGCAAGCAGGACAACAAAAGTCAACATTGCAAAAAAATTGCAAATAAATTGCAAGAAAAATCAGCATAGCAAAGGGAATCCAATATTACAAGATAAATTCCATTAACAATGTCAGGAGTGATTGCTAGTAAAAGCACAGTCCAGACTGCATGGTCACACTCCAATTCAAAGAGTGTTCACAAAGTATATGACTGACATATAAAAAGACAATAATTAAAGAGATATCTGCATGGCTATAGGGAGAGAGGAACAAAAACTCACCTATATATATCTCAGTAGATCTCCCTACTTCCAAGTATCAGGTATTGAATCAGGTTCGAGCTTGAAAGTAGTTAGTCTATCATAATTATATAGACAATTAAATGCATGGACCCTAGTGCACTTATTGCAAAAGTGCCCATATTTCATCTCGGTCATTCAAGCCAGTGATGGCAGAATGGTATTTTTCAATTAACCTTGCTTCTAGTCTATTCAATCTTGTTTGTATATTGTCTTTATCAACGTTTTGCAATACAATCAGAACGGACCATTGGATTTCATTTTCAGTATGACTCTGATTTTGGAAATGCTGGACGAGTGGAGCTCCTTGAATGTTACATTTTACCCTTGATTTATGTTGCAAAATTCGATTTTTATGGGCTGGATTGTCTGCCCTATATAAAACATATTACAAGGGCACTTCAAGCAATAAATTACATTTTTTGTATTGCAATTAGAAAAAGATTTTTGTACGTGTTGTTGGCCGTTAATTGTGACTTGTTTTGAATCAACTGTCATCTGACATGCAGCACAATTTTGACATCTAAAATGCCCCACCACTGGCGATAAACCCAACATTCCTCTAAGGTCTTTTTTTGGCAGTTGAGTCGGTCGAACTGCTTTCACTAGTTGTTGGCGGAGGTATTTTCCTTTCCGGAAGGCAAATAGAGGTTTTGGGATCCCTAGGTGACTCGCCATTCTCCAATTGTTCAAAATAATCTTTTTTATTTTGTTTGCCTTTTTGTTATAAGTAAAGAGTCAAGGACACAAGTGAGCAGTGAAACCTCAGGTCGTTGTTTTGGGGTAGGTAACTCTTCCCTTGGGGTGTACCAGGCTCTTTTTAATGCATTCTTTACCAATTTCCGCGGGTACCCTCGATTCAGCAGCAGCAACCATGGCTTTGTTGAATATAATATTGAAAATGCATCAGGTCTAAAATGATGAGACAGTGAAAGAACTATAACCCGTTCTTTTTAACTTGTTTCACAGGCTTCTTTATATAAACTGTTTTCTCACGTTGCAGCATGAGCGTTTTACCTTTTATCCATCTAACAGAAGGCCCTGCCCCAGACCGAGGCTGGGGGAGGCCACCACATGCTTTAACAGCCCAGACTGCCCCATTGTCATTCCGTATGTGGCAATTAGCCGGCATACAGAATGACAATGGGTGGGGTGGAGCTGCCCTTGTGCTCAGAGGAGTGCGAGGCAGCCCCATCAGGGGGCTGAGGCTTCTGGCAGGGAGCAGTGCTGCTCCCTGTAATGGCCATAATTACGGACAAAAGGCATCCGTAAAAGGGATCCTCACGGACAACGGAGGTGAGGTCCAAATTACGGACGGTCCGTGAAATTTACGGACGGTTGGTCACCCTATAGCCTCTGCCGCTTTCCATCACTACCAGCGCTGTACCATCAGGTTATAGAAGTGCCTGAACTTCTACACAGCACGGCCAGCCTCGAGCCTCACGGGAGTGGGCCTGCTCCCTGAAGAGTGCGGGCCAGGCTGGTTACAGCGTTAGTCTCACCCTTGATCTGAAAACGTAGTGTGTGCTGTTCTTCTTCTGGGGCAAGGGTCTGCTCGTGCCTTCCTACAACTGGTTTAAACGTGGGGGCAAGGTGGGGCCCAGTCCTACCATACCTGATCATTATTAATGCTGAACTGTGACTCCTGGGCTGCTGCCAGTGGTGCGCCATGCTTCTTGCAGTTTCTTGCACAACGCCTTTCTCTGACAGAGCCTTCTCCTGCGGTGCAGATCACGTCACGATCGGTAAATCTGTCCAAACTATACTTCGACTCCCACCGGGCCTAGAGGGTGGTTGAGGCTGGGTCTGAGGCGCTTGATGTGGCTGGCCCATTTCCGGAAGAGCATTCGGTCTTGGCATATGTGAAGATCCTGCTGCTGGCGATGCAAGTAAGCCTGACTTCAGTTGAAACCACAATGGATTCCATGAGTACCAGGATGGACGCCATTACTCTCAAAGTAGATAAATATGATGGTCGCCTCCAGGAGGCCGAGCAGCACATCTCTATGGTCAAGGACACTGTGTCTTCCTGTGGAGAAAGTCTTCAAAGGTGATAGCAGCTAAAAATGAGGGTTTCGAAGCGCGCTTCTGCCGCAATAATCTTCACATCTTAGTAGTGCCTGAATCCATAAAAGCTGGTAAATTAGAGGACTATGTGGAGAAAATGCCAATAACCCTATTTGAAGCGGGTTCTTTTTTGCATCTTCTCATCGTGAAGCGTGCGCATTGTACCTTGAATGCTCGACCTCAGCCAGGGGCCCCAGCGCACCTGAATGTTGCCCGTCTCCTAAATGTCCGCGATCACGACACTGCTCTTTGGATGGCTTCGGAGAAACACACTCTGAACTTTAATGGCAATGAATCACTCTGTTCATCAATCCGTCCCCAGACTTTATGGTGTTGGTTCAAGTGGCGCTTTGTAAATTCATTCTGGTGAAACAAAATCTCTGACAGGCTTCCATCCCCTTCACTATGCTTTACCCAGCTCGACTTCAGATCACCGCGCATGGCAAGGATAATTTCTTCATCACTCCTCAACAAGTATCAGAATTTTAATGTAACCATCCTGCCTTTGACCCTGAAGAGGCACACTTTGCTTTTTCGTCCTGCACTGCTTCACCATATGTTGGACTGGGCTGGAGTCCATGTACATGGCCTGGGCACGCATCAACAATCTTGAGGCCCTGAGATGGATCAACCCTGCAACTTAGTAGTTTCTCCCTGCACCCTCAGCTTGTCTCTGAGACTGCCACTTGGCACATCCTCCCCATTTCAAGAGGCCTAGTTCAACTTCCTCTCTTTCACTCTCTCATTATGCTTATACTGTCCATCCCCACACAAGCCCCTTTAGGTGCTAATTGGTGCCTCTTCCCACTCATGCTGCTAGACCACCAATTTAAGGAGGAGCTTGGGCAGGACATCTCCGAGTTCTTTGAACATCATGAAGGAAAAGTGCAGCTGGTTGGCAGAGTTTGGGAGGCTTTTAGGTCACCATAAGAGGGTTGTGCCCTGCTAAGAGTGGGATGGGGGTGATGCGCTCACTCAGGGATCATCTATCCAGGTTCGAGAAAGATCTTAAGAATTTAGAAGCTGCCGCTGTGGACCCTCTGTTAGCCCAACAATTTAAATCTGTGCTGTCTGAATATCATGATGTGGCGACTAGAGAAAGCCACTTCCGTGGTAAATTTGCTACCGCAAGGCCCTTTCCACACTCACTGATCAAATTACCCGCTGGATATCTCTTCCATTGTTGCAAGCAGGGCTTGTCTCCTTAATGAAGATGGTGCTCTTGCCTAAGCTAATGTACCTCTTTCTGAAAATACCTGTCCTGTTAACTCAATCCTTCTTCCGCACACTAACACCACAGTAAATTCATCTAGCATGGACGAGGAAGCAGCCCCCCATACCATGGGCACCCTCACATTACCTTTTCAGGAGGGGGGCTTTGAAGCTATGGATACGGCGCTTTATCTGTGCACTCACGCTCACCATGCTATTCATTGGTACCGTCGCACCCAGTTTCTCCCAGGGGCGGCCGCTCAAATAGGGCGGAGGAGCGCCGCCCCCCCTGCCACCAGCCGAAAATAAAACGATAATAAAACGGGTTTTAAACCCGTTTGATTATCGTTTTATTTTAATCCCTTGGACCCGCCCCCAGGACTCTGACAAGTCTTGGGGCGGGTCCAGGATGTAGAGAGCCAGCCGGGCTCTCCACTACATTGCTGCAAACGCACACACAGCATACACCCCTCGGGGCGGGCTCGACCCGAGGGGATAAATAAACAGCGAGAGACCGCTCAAGGTCTTCCTGCCAGAGTGTAATAGCAGAGTGTAGCGTGCTTTATTTATAGCGCTGTTGCGGCCCTCATACCTCGGGCCCCGCCACGCTACATTGGCAACGAGGCCGGTCGAACCCCGGTGCACCGCCTTTGCAGGCATGGAGCACGCGGTGCCCACCCGCTACACTCTGTCGTCCCAGAGCTGAAGACCGCTCCAGCCCGCGCGTACGCTGCCACCCGCGGCCTTGGCCGCGTCCCCTGTGCCCTGCGCCGTCGCCGCTGTGAGGACTCTCACCCTGCCTCGGGCACTGCGGCCCCAGCTGGCGTCACCCACTGCCAGGAGCGGCGCCGTCGACACTTCCTGCATCCGCCGGCACGCTTCCCTGGAGCGTGCTCAAGTCGGCGGTGCGTGTGGAAGAGGGACATCTCCAGCCTCCTTACGGGTGAGTCGCGCGGCCCAGAGGGGAGTGCACGTGGTGTCGAGCTGCGGTACCGCAGGCCCGAGAGGTGAGAACGAGCGGAGGGAGCCTCCCACGTGGCCCGTGTCTCCCTGTCACACACACAGAGAGGGAGGCAGCCACACGCAGCAGGCCCACAAGAGCCCAGGAGCCCCAGGTCACTGCCAGCATACAGCTGAGGGAGGCCCATAACAGCTCTGCACAGCCTGAATGAGGGAGTGCCGCCAGGACCCTAGCTCCATAAGGAAAAGGAAAACAGACAGGGAAGCACCCATTCAGCCCACAGGGAGACAGAAGTACGTCACCCAGGAAAACAGGCCTAACGCATTTGCGCCTCACCAAGCCCGGCACGCATGTGGCCACACGCTGGCACACGCCCTGCAGCCAGGACCCCTAGCGCCAGCACGGCGACACCGCACTCGCGCCCAAGCGCGCCCACACCATGAGCACGCCAGCCGCAGCAGGTGCAGCGGGCCAGCAGGCCGAAGCGGACAATCCACACAGGGGCGCCAACGCACCACCCCCAGGTCACAGTCACACGGTTGTCTCCCACTACCGCCATTCAGCGAAATCGCTGACCCTGCCACGGCGGCCCCGCGATGGAAAGCTTGGATTGGACGGCTAAACCATTATTTCAAGGGCACCAGAGAAACGGACGGTACTGTGAAGAGGTCGTTGCTCATATACTACGGCGGCGCGGAGATCTACGATCTTTTGGAAACCCTGCCCAACACAGGAAACGATGACGATTATGAGGCGGCGGTCGCCGCGCTCAACAGGCACTTCGACCCTCAACTGAACCCCGATTTCGAGCGGTTCAAGTTTAGACAGGCGTCGCAGTCAGACACAGAGTCCGTGGACATGTTTTATGCGCGGCTGCACAGGCTAGCCAGCACGTGCGCCTTCCAGGACCAAAGGGAAGAAATACGCAGCCAAGTCATCCAGGGGTGCCGCTCAACACTGTTACGGAAACTGATCCTTCGACAACCAGGGATCTCTCTGGATGAGATCCTCATCCTAGCCCGGTCTCATGAACTATCAGACGTCCGGGCTGGAGAAATGGAGGCTGCCTTGCACAAGAACGTTGTGGCGCCACACGCGCCAAGATATGCGCCCGTCAAAGAAGAATGGGTTGAGGTGATACAACGGCACCCCACCATGGCTCGCCAGGCACCGAGGACGACAACCGGCGTGGCATGCGGCAACTACGGAGAGGACACCCGACGACGAAAGTGTGTGGAGCAAGGGGGAAGACGTGCTCCCACTGCGGGAAGATGAACCATTTCGCCAGGGTGTGTCGAAGCAGACGGTCCCGACAGGCCCCTCCAAGGTCACGAGGCATGTCACAACGCCTGCGCCAGGTCTCACTCGAAGACCCACAGTCGCAAAAAGACGACCCGCCACGGGGCATTGCCTTGCCCTCGAAGACGATGACGATGGAGTGTTTGTCGTGTCTTTTGTCAGCAGGTCGGACAACCACCGGAGGCCGCCACCGATGTGTTCTGTCCTAGTAGAAGGGTTCGCTGTCCGGGCGCTCATTGACACGGGCGCATCGGTCAACGTTATGGATTCAGAGCAGTATGACCGTTTGTCGCCACGGCCCCCGCTCGCACCCACCAAGGCTCGGATCTACACCTACGGAGGAACAGACCCACTCCCCCTTCGAGGAGTCATCGAGGCCAAAATCGCCAGCTGAAAGCATGTCACGGTGGCTCGGTTCCACGTCACGGAAGGGAGGAAAGGCACGCTACTCAGCTGCCACACGGCAGAGGACCTAGGCCTGGTCTTCTTTGCGCACCAGATCCATGACTCCCACGCCGAAACCATCCTGAGGGAGTTCCCGGCACTGTTCACTGGACTTGGCAAGCTAAAGGGGAAACGGTTTAACCTCCACATAGACACCACAGTGAGGCCTACCGCCCTGAGGCACCGGAGAGTGCCGTTCAACCTCTGCCCGCAAGTGGAAGAGGAGTTGAAGAAACTGGAAGACCTCAATGTCATCGAGAAGGTGTCCGGCCCAACTCCGTGGGTGTCCCTGCTGGTCGTGGCTCCCAAGCCAAAGCAGCCCGGAGCCATCCGGCTCTGCATGGACATGAGGCTCCCGAACATGGCAGTCAAGAGGGAACGCCACCTTACACCCACCATGGATGACATCGTGGCGGATCTGAACGGAGCCAAATGGTTTTCCAAGCTGGACCTAAACGCGGGGTACCACCAGTTGGAGCTCGAACCCGAGAGCAGGTATATCACCACGTTCTCAACTCACGTTGGCCTCAGGAGGTACAAGAGACTGAGTTTCGGGGTGTCGTCGGCAGCCGAAGGCTTCCAGAATGCCATCAGGGAAGCACTGTCGGGTCTGCAGGGTGTCATCAACCTGAGCGACGACATCCTGGTGTTCTCGAACACCCTGGAGGAACATCACACTCACCTCCGGGCCACCCTCCGGCGACTCGAAGATTGCGGACTGACCCTTCACAAGGCAAAGTGTTCGTTCTACCAGGAGTCGGTTGATTTCTTTGGGCACGTCTTCACCAGAGAAGGACTACAGGTAGACCCCAAGAAGGCCGTGGCCATACGGGCAGCCAGCACTCCAAAGACCCCCACAGAGGTTCGCAGTTTTCTTGGCATGGCCACGTACTGTGGCAGGTTCATTCAGAATCTGGCCTCCCTGTCAGAACCACTTCGCACCCTCACCCGCAGTGACCACAAGTGAGAATGGACCGTGGCTGCCAACACAGCATTCAACAACATCAAGGCTGCGCTCATGGATAAGATGGTGATGGCCTACTTTCACCCGGGGCGGCGCACCGAGCTGGTCGTTGACGCTAGCCCAGTAGGTCTTGGGGCAGTCCTCCTTCAGGAACATGTTAAAGAGATCTGGAGGTCAGTGGCGTACGCCAGCAGGGCACTATCGGGCACGGAGACAAGGTACGCTCAAATCGAGAGGGAGGCACTGGCAATAAAATGGGCATAGAGTATAACAACAAGAGAGAGAGGGAAGATAAAGGAATCACTCTTGATCCCCCTGGTAAATATCAAAAAACAACTGAAGAGTAATGCCAAATCAATAGAAGGAGAAGAAAAGTCAACACAAGGAAACCTTTTGTTTAAACAGAACCCTCACTCACCAACCTAGTTGGTAACATGCTTCATCATTGGGTCCCCACCAGAGAGGCCGAGTGCCTCTCTGGTGTGCTACAATGCCTGGTTACAGCGGAGCTGCTTTTTTATGATTGGTGTATGTGATGGTGAAAAATTAGTGAAATTAAAAGATGCCTCGGTTTATTCCCAAAAGAGTTTAATGGTGGAAAACCAGGCAACAGTAAAAACAAGTGCGTTGGATGAAACCTGCCTGGCTAAATTGACCAGACGCATCCAATATAACAAGTGTGTTAAAAAGTGGTCGACTAGTTTCTGCTTCAATGTGCTTTTTGCGAAGCTTTCATCAGGACCAACCCACCACGCCGGTATGCACACGCTAAGGCGCACCCTAACCTGTGGGGTTATATCGAACAAACTCACGGTTTATCCGATCAAACCTTCAGGATTTCAGAAAGCCGTTATGGATGTGAAGTTATAGTAGACTTCACAACATGGGTCCCGATGGGGGGCGCTTGACATCAGATCAAGCCTCCGTGGACCCGAATGTTCCATGGAGGGCAACCTGTAGGTGCCGAACGGGCGCGGTCCTTCAGTGAAGGCTTGATCTGATGTCAAGCGCCCCCCATCGGGACCCATGTTGTGAAGTCTACTATAACTTCACATCCATAACGGCTTTCTGAAATCCTTAAGGTTTGATCGGATAAACCGTGAGTTTGTTCGATATACCCCCACAGGTTAGGGTGCGCCTTAGCGTGCGCATATCGCCATGGTGGGTTGGTCCTGATGAAAGCTTCGCAAAAAGCACATTGAAGCAGAAACATGTTGACCACTTTTTAACACACTTGTTATATTGGATGCGTCTGGTCAATTTAGCCAGGCAGGTTTCATCCAACGCACTTGTTTTTACTGTTGCCTGGTTTTCCACCATTAAACTCTTTGGGAATAAACCGAGGCATCTTTTAATTTCACTAATTTTTCACCATCACATACACCAATCACAAAAAACCAGCTCCGCTGTAACCAGGCGTTGTAGCACACCAGAGAGGCACTCAGCCTCTCTGGTGGGGACCCAATGATGAAGCATGTCACCAACTAGGTTGGTGAGTGAGGGATCTTTTTAAACAAAAAGGTTTCCCTTGTGTTGACTTTTCTTCTCCTTCTATTGATTTAGCATCACTCTTCAGTTGTTTTTTTAATAAAATGGGCATGCCAGCATTTTCACTTGTACTTGTATGGACAGGAGTTCCAGGTGGTAACCGACCACAAGCCACTGCTCCCGCTCTTTGCAGGGTCATCGAGAATGGCGCCTCCGAGGATAGAGAGATGGGCCGTACAGCTACAGGCGTACAATTTCAAAGTTGTTTTCCGACACAACACAGCGGACTACCTCTCGAGACACCCTGAGTCCCTGGTCCCTTGAAGTCCACCGATGGATGTGGCGTACTCCGAAGCGTTTGTGAAAATGATCTCGCAGGAAGCATGCCCCACAGCCATGACGCTAGAGAAGATTGGCCAAGCGACGGATGAAGACGAGGCACTGACCAGAGTGAAATCCACCCTGCTGAGCAATGGATGGGCACACTTCCTGGACGGGACTTAGGCACTCCGAGCCGAAGAAAGCCATGCTCGGCAACAGATCTGGCAGGGACGCCATGAACTGAGTGTGGGAGAACAGGGAGTTGTTCTGAGGGGGCATGTCATCATAATCCCAAAGAGACTGCAATGCCGGATCCTCCAGCTGGCGCACGTCGGGCACCAAGGGATGGCGAATAAAAAGGCCAGACTACGGAACAAGGTATGGATCCCGGCCATGGATGCCATGGTGGAAGACATGGTGAGGCAATGTCACGCTTGCACCATCACCGGTGGAGACCCAGCGTCGGTGCCGGTAATCACTGAAGAGCCAAGCGAACTCCCATGGGCCAAAGTTAGTCTTGACTTCGGGAGCTTCCCGGATGGTCGTACCATGTTAGTGCTGGTCGACTCTTTCTCAAAGTTCCCAATCGTGGAGGTGGTGGCGTCGACGGCGTTCGTGCATGTCCGGAGAGTCCTTGACAGGACATTTGCACTCATGGGTCTGCCCGATGAAATCCGTTCGGATAACGGACCTCCGTTCCAGGACTGTGAATTCCAAGAATACTTGGAGAGAAAGGCGATTCACCACCGGAAAATCACACCTCTGTGGCCCCAAGCCAATGGGGAGGTGGAACGTCTCATGCGAACACTCAACCGAGCCCTGCGCATTGCTGTGGATCAAGGGGAAGACGCGGAATCAGCACTTAACCAATTCCTTGACGTCTACAGGCAGACGCCACACAGCACGACCAAGTGTGCTCCCTCTCACCTGCTTTTTAAAAGGCCCCCGAGGGACAGCATCCTGACTGATCCAACATGGAAACCCCCGGAACGGGACAACGAGGCCGTCCAAGCGAGAAGGACAGCAGCAAATCAAAAAGCGAGTGCAGGCCGCAGGGCAAAAGAGCCGCAGCTGGAAGTGGGGGACCGTGTCGTGGTCAAGGACAGGTACCCCGGCTGGAAATTCAGGACACCCTATGAACCAGAACGGTGGACTGTTGTGAAAGTACAAGGAACCATGTTCACCGCCCAGCGAGGATCGCAGGTCGTCACAAGGAACGTGTCCAGCTTCAAGAAGACTCATGAGATAGACTCTGGCCAGGAAGAGTCGGAGGGACTGGAGGATACCCCAAGTCTCACTCCGCCCGGCTCGCCAGGGTTGCTGATTTCCCCACCGAGAGGATCGCAAACTGAGAGGGAGGTGGCTGCCCCAGATGCCGGAAGGGTCAGCCAAGAGGTTGGGACTGCTTTACCCCCGAACACTCAGACAGAGGCAGTGGTCAGTTCCAGCTCCCGGAGCCAGAAGTATGGTTTCTGGCCAAGCCCTGCACCCAGCCAGAAGCTGAGAGACTTTGTGTGTACGTCCCCGTGAACATGATGGCCTGTCACTAAAAGAAAGGAGGGATGTAGAGAGCCAGCCGGGCTCTCCACTACATTGTTGCAAACGCACACACAGCATACACCCCTCGGGGCGGGCTCGACCCGAGGGGATAAATAAACGGCGAGAGACCGCTCGAGGTCTTCCCGCCAGAGTGTAATAGCAGAGTGTGGCGTACTTTATTTATAGCGCTGTTGCGGCCCTCATACCTCGGGCCCCGCCGCGCTACACAGGAGATGACACTGCTGGTGGGGGAGTGGTGGGCACTCCCTTCACTGCGCATGAGGTGTTTGGCCGGCTGTCTCAGGCCGGCTAAACCCCTCAAGCACAGTGAAGCTCTCTCCAGTCCCAGCTGCGTTGCTGGGGCTGGAGAGAGCAGGCACAGGCTCCCAGTCTGCAAGTTGCCGGTGCTCCGGCGAATCCTGAAGCTGCTTCAGGATTCTCCGCAGGGCAGGCTGGGAGCCTGTGCCCAGGACCAGAAGAAGGATGAGGCGATTCGCGGGAGACAGCAGCGGCAAAGTGAGTTTACTTTCTTTTTTCTTTTTTGGCAAGAATGGGGGATAGAGCTTGGTATGGCACTCCCTGATGAGCAGTGGCACTATTGCTGCGCAAAGACAGTGCAGATAGCATCCAGTAGTAGACTCAGAATTATTCATTACAAGTTCCTTCATATTGAATTCTACACTCCTGTATAACTGCATAAATTCGGTCTCAGACCAGACGATTGCTGTGCCAGGTGCAGGATGGTTGGACCCAGATTTCCTTTATCTGGCATGGTTTTGTGGCCCGGTACAATCCTATTGGCAGGAGGTGCGAGCTGCTCTCTCTATTATGATAGAGGAAGAACTTCTGCTGACTCTCCTCATGGCCCTTCTTGTGCACGTCAAGGACTTGGACGCTGCATATAGGAGATACTTGGCTCTGGCCTTACTGCTTTCTAAGAGATGGGTTGCCTGAGCGCCTAAATTTAAGAACTGGTTTATGGATTTAATATACTGTAATAAACGACTAACCTCGTGTGCCCGAAATTTTCCCTCCTGCTTCACGGCCTAGAGATATATGGCTCCATCGGCGTACCTACTTTCTGTCGCAAGCATCGACTCCCACTCAGAGTGCAGGATCTAATAACGCTTAACACAATGGTGCTGTCTAGAGATACATATGTTGTGATGCACCCCTTGCCATTATGACTGCTAGTCCTGTGCCGGCTGCCACCCTAGATTTTCTTTGCTCCCTTGTGATGGTCCGCTGCACCTGTAGTTGCTGTATTTGTGGGATGGGTTCGATGAGTAAGTGAGATTCAGCAGTGCATGTCGATATGTGCGGACTGGGGAGGAGGGATAAACAGATGCATTTTGCACACCATGATTTTATGTCACAATTATTGTTGTTTTTATTCAATGAAATAAAAAAATACCCAATAAAGACAACTGAAAAGTTAGAAATGGATTCTGGTATATGTTCAGTACCAGAAGTATGACTTCGTCATTTATGGGTAGATTTTATTTTATCAGATTAACAGATGCAATCAACATCTGTCTACGCTAGATGCGAAAAGCAAAGATTTTGATCTATTGTAAACGCAAAGGCAAATGGAAGAGAGCTTCTGAAAGGAGGAAATGTATTCCTTTCTCACAATATAGCGTGAAAAGAAGGAACTAAACTCCATTTAAACCTGTGAGACTTATCTCCAGCAAGCAGACATGACTAGGAAAGTATGATGCCCACCATGCCTTTGAAAAGGCTGTCGGAACAGCCAAAGAAGAGAAGGATTAGATTAATTTGCGGTCATGTTTTTCAGTATACATCTGAAAAACAACTTTTGTCCCATGAATATTAATGAAAAACCCTACAGGAGTGACCAGCAGACAGTGAATCGAACAGTCTTCAGAGGAATATCAAGTAAGCTTCACATTATTTATAGAGTGCTTTCTACTCCTGACGAGGTGTTGAAGCACTTTAGGACAGGCAGCATGCTACTCTGTGAGAGCCTAATGTTAGCAATTCGCTAAGTATAAGGATTGTGTTTAGTCATGGTGCTTCCATTCGATGCCATGCAGTCTAAACTTAAGGCGATTGGTTCAAGCTTGTGCGTGTTCCAAATGTGATGCTAATTTCATATTTGTGAGTTAATAGGGTGCTTCACATTACTTAGTGACATTGTCATGTGCGTTTGTTATATAGTAGCGTAATAAAAGTGTCATTTAGTCTGGTCAGTATAAATGTATTAGGTTGTAGTACAGAATTGTTTGGTTGAACAACAAAATCAATGTTTAGGTAAAAACAATGCATGAATAAAATTGTAATTCAAGCAATGAAAACCAATAAAGTCTGTGTAGTGACTTGTGTTGGTTGCTATGCATCCTCCCCAGAGTTCCAGGTCCCTGCTGCTCAGCCAGTGTGTGAGGTCATTAGAATGTTGAGAGTGTATGTGGTTGGATGACTGTAAGCCCAATTTGTTCACCCTTCCTAAGGGGTAAAGGGTGTAGGGCAGTGCGTAGGCCCAAGGTTGCCAATCCTTCCTAAGGGATAAGGATGTTGGGGAAGTGTGCAAACCCAAGGTGGTTACCCTTCCTAAGGGGTAAAGGGTATAGGGGCAGTGTGTAAGCTCAAAGTTGACCACCCTCACTAAGGGGTTAAAGGTGTAGGGGGATACGTTGTAACACCCCAATGCAGTTGAGGGCATAAAGTCCCTGGTTCTGCCATTAGTTGTATGGATGCAGTAGAGGGTACGTAGTCCCTGGTCCTGCTATGTGCTGTGTAAGTGTAGTAGAGGGTATGTCGTCCCTGGTCCTGCTGTGAAAGTGGATGCAGTAGAGGGTGTGTAGTCCCTGGTCCTGCTGTAAGTGTTTAGAGACACCCATTGATATTTTTACTGTTGTCCTTCCTGGTTGGTTAAGGGCATAGTGTAGGGGCATGTGTATTGCACCCTTATGCTAGTGATGTACTTCCTGTGTGGTTAGGGGCGTGCTACTGGGGCATATGTTTTGCACCCTGATATGTGTTGAAGAAAGGGTGAGTGTGGGTCCACCCTGCTGAGGCAAATGACATAAGGGTATTATTAATTTTCTAAGACCTGTGAAGTGTGCATGATGTGATTATCAATGTATTCTAATGTTCATAGGACTGTTGATCGTATTGTCTCATCTTTTGTGCTTTTGATTTGCTGGTTGTTGAGAAGGAATATTTATGGGACTCATTGATTGTTTTATTTATATTTTCTATTATTTCCTTAAGAGGGGAAGATGTGTTGTGACTTGTTTTGTTTGCTATGCATCCTCCCCAGAGTTCTAGGTCTGCTGCTCAGCCAGTGTGTGAGGTCATTAGAATGTTGAGAGTGTTTGTGGTTGGATGAGTGTCAGTTGAAGGAATGGGCTGAGCAACAAGGAGGCTGCTCCTGGTGGGGCGTTATCTGTTACTTGCAACAAGCTTAATAAACCTTCATCTTTAATCCATACGACTTGGCTACGCACCATCATTTATACATTACCACATAAGCCCTACCAAGAGCAGCATCCTGCTCCTCAGCCCATATCTCCAACTGACATTCCCATCCCACAAACACTCTCTACATTCTAGATGACCACACACATGCTTGCTGAGCAGCAGGGACATGGAACGCTGGAGAGGATGTATTAAGATACAACACATCTCTCCTCTTCATAAATAAAAAATGAAAATTACAATAGAAAATATCATAGGACATAAGATGGTGATTGATGAAACCGTCCCATGACATTGGATACAATACTATGGGAAGAATGCATAAGATGGCAAGGGGCCGCGACAGGAAATAGCACACATTTCTCTATATTCTAGATGACCCCACACACTGGCTGAGCAGCAGGAACGCTGGGGAGAATGTATTAAGATACAACAGCCTTGCTTATTAAAAAAAAAAAAAAACAGATGATGCACTGGGAGTCGCGTTCTTTCTTTCTTAAAATAGCTCTATTAAAGACAGTCACAACCTAGAACTGCTTATGCATTAGAATCCAAATGCGTAATACAAGGACACAGGCTCAGTCACCATGTTATAGTGTGCAGCAGTGCACTAAAAGGGAAGTTCGGGAAATGGCAGCATTGACTACAGTGGTACGCTCTAAGTGAACTCTTCAGAATTCCAGGCAACACTTTAGGTGTTCATGTGCTGCGCTCTAACTCATTCTTTACCTCCACTCTGGCCAATATTACCTCATCTTTCACGTACAACTTCAGGCCCAATTTCTCTAGACCCTCATAGAGGTAACACGCGTTCTCCTTGTGAAGCTTCCAGGACTTCTCCAGACCCTTAAAAAGACAGGAGCCGGTTAAAGAGATGGTGAAGTTCACTAGCTCAGACATCGAGAAAAACAGGTCATCAATGAGAGATCAGATCAGAAAATACTTTATTCGACTCTTGGAAGAGCCATAAAAGATTGCACATACATATTTACAATTTAAACCTTTAAAAACCAACAGGTCCTCATACACAGAATTTGCACATTTATAAACAGTAATTAATACTTACTACGAGTCTTAAAAGCAGTAAAAAGATAGTTTAAAATACATATAATTTCAGTTGTTTCCAGTGAGAGTAGGTATACCATTGCCAATTCATATTTTCTGATCCCTCAGTGAGAGATATAGGAAAACCAAAATTGAAATAATTTTCCGCATCACAAACAAAAACTGAATATATACTGATCCCATTTCGACTTTATCTTCAACTGCCTTTTCTCCCATCTTTTCTGCTCCTTTTCTTCATCAGTCCTATTCTCTTTCACAAATCTAGCCTAATCCTTCTCCCATTTTACCTCCCGCATATTTTCTGCACTCCCTTCCACCACATTTTCAGAAGCAGCTTACCTGCTCAGCTAGCATTGCCAATCCCTCTCTCAGGCTGAAGAAGTTTGTAACAGGCCCGGTGTGGTGATACCTGTAAAGACAGTGTGGTAAAAACACATACATCATTACTCAAACAAACTTCTCATGGACGGGAATGCACGGTGGTTCTGATTTGTTTCTGCAGTGATAGCTACAACAACGATATGCTAGAGTCGTACGCATGGTGTGTGATTATTTAGCCTTTCTTTCCACTAGTACTGATCACAGAATCCCCGACTTTAGAGAGAAGTCAACTGCCCATCTTGCGCCCCATTGCCCTGATCACCAAATCCTTTTCAAAATTGCAGAGAAGTCAATTGCCCATTTTGTGACCCATTACCTTGGAGGAGACCGAGTACTGTATTAAAGAGAAATGTCACCCATGCACTTGTATCTCTACTTCCCCCATTGTCCAGGCTCCTTTGTCAAGTATCCTTCACCCCATCATCGACCACCCAATCCCTTTTCTCCATGTGCTTTGGCCAATCCCATTTCATCCCTTTCAGCCTTCAGTTTCTTGCCCTGATCCTCACTGCACATACTTTATGCCATGACACTTCACCATCCTCTTCCCCTTTTCCATTTTCAGTCACCCTCCTACCCACTGTCCCCATGTCCCTTCTCTCCTACTTCCAGTCTCCATGCCTCTGTTCCCTCTACCTCCTCCATCCTATCCCCTCTCTTGCCCAGTCTCTGTCACATCTCCATTGGTCGACTTTTCCCACATCGGTGTTTCCGTTCCACATCTTCTGATTTCTGAATGGTCACTCAAGGCTCCTTTCATAATTTCCCATTTCTCTTACACCTATCCACCTTGATCCATTACACACCATTTACTTACTTGCAGTTTGCTTCCTATCGCCTCATATTTTTTTCCTCCATCACCATTTCCTTGTTGTTCTATGGTTAAGACCATTTTAACTATTTGTCACTATCTCATTGTTTCTACATTTAAATTGTGACTTTCGTGTTATTATTTTTTTCAAATTCTTGTGAAATCCCTTATTTCATTTTTAATCATGTTACCTTTACAAAATACCTAAAAGTCCCTTCACCCTTAGCCCTTTCTCCCTTAACCCCTAAACCCTCCACCCTTTACATCTAAATGCTTCAGCCTTCACACGTAAAACTTTCACCCCTAAACCCTTCCTCTGTAGACCCTTCACACTTAAATCCTTCACCATTACTCTATAAACCCTTTTCCCTTCAGCCCTAAAACATTCTCCCTTAACCCATTGAGTATAAACCCCTCACCCCTCACCCTTCACCTCTAAACCCCTGATTCTCAACCCATAAGCCCTTATCCCTTTAGCCCTCACCGTTTCACCCATCCCCCTAAACATTTCACTCCTGAACACTTCACTGTTGCACCTATTACCATTGATCCTTAAATCATCACTCTTCTTTCCTAAACCCTTCACCATTCATGTCTAAACCCTTCACCCCTAAATCCCTTCACCAGTCACCCTTTAACTCTCAGCCCTTCACCCCTAAACCCTTCACCATTCACCACTTTACCCTTCCGCCCTCACACTTAATCCTTCACTGGTAAATGATTCACCCATAGCCCTTCCCCCTTAATCTTTCATCCCTAAACCCATGACCCTTCACCTCTTAACCCTTTACCTTTCAGTTAAAACCTTTCACAGCTAAACCCTTCTCTCTTCACACATAAACCCTAAATCCTTCTCTTGTCACCCGAAAGTACTTCACCATTCACCCCTTAACTATTTATTCCTAAACCCTTGACCCTTAACCTCTAAACTCTTCACCTTTACCCTTCACCTAAAAAACCTTCACCAATAAACCGTTCATCCATAAACCCCTCTCTGTTCACACATAAACCCCAAGCCATTCACCTAATATACATGAGTCTTCACACTTAAATCCTTCATTCCTTAGCCCCTCATTAATCATCCTTACCATTAAACCTTCAGCATTAGATTCTCCACCTTCAAACCCTTCACACTTGAGCCCTTTGCCTCTAAACCCTTAGCCTTCCATCCCTAAGTCATGCCTTCTTTGCCATTCACCCTTTAACTATTCACTCCTGAATCCTTCACCATTCATGTCCAAAACCATTCACCCCTCAATCCCTTCACCAGTCACCCTTAAACTCTTAGCCCTTCAACCCTAAACCTGTCACCAATCACCAGCTAACCCTTCAGCCCTCACACTTAATCCTTCACTGGTAAA
Organism: Calotriton arnoldi; assembly: GCA_963921515.1. Taxonomy (NCBI): domain Eukaryota; kingdom Metazoa; phylum Chordata; class Amphibia; order Caudata; family Salamandridae; genus Calotriton; species Calotriton arnoldi. The sequence goes on along the minus strand of CAWUFW010022739.1, from coordinate 15,311 downwards.
TGATTCACCCATAGCCCTTCCCCCCTTAATCTTTCATCTCTAAACCCATGGCCCTTCACCTCTAAACCCTTTATCCATCAGCTAAAACCTTTCACCACTAAACTCTTCTCCCCTCACACATAAACCCTAAATCCTTCTCTTGTCACCCAAAAGTACTTCATTTTTCACCCTAAAATCCTTCATCCATAAACCTGTCACCGATCACTCCTAAACCCTTCACCACTAACCCTTCAGCCCAGACTCATTCCTGCTCACCCCCCAGATTTACATCCTTCACCCCTAAGCCTTCACCTTTACACCCTTTTTGGACCCTTCAGTGCTAAACATTTCACCCCTCAACACTTCACTGTTCAAACTCACCATTGATCCTTAACCCCATCACCCTTCTCTCCTAAACCCTTCACAATGCATGCTTAAACCCTTTATCCCTGAATCCCTAACATTCAACCATAAACTCTTAGCCCTTCACCCCTAAAACCTTCACCATTCACCCCAAATCCCCCAAACCCCTTGATCTTTCACCCCTAAACCCTTCACCATCTACCCTTAACTTTTTATCCCTAAACCCTTGACCCTTCACCTGTAAACTCTTCACCTTGAAAACCTTTACCCTTCAACTAAAAAGCCTTCACCTATAAGCCATTCATTCATAAACCCCTCTCTGTTCACACATAAACCCCAAACCCTTCACCCTAAAATACATGAATTTTCACAATTAAATCCTTCATTCCTTAGCTCTTCATTAATCATCCTTACCATTAAACCTTGAGCAATAGATCCTTCACCTTTAAACCCTTCACACTTGAGCCTTTTGCCTCTAAACCCTTTACCTTCCATCCCTAAGTCATTCCTTCTTTGCCATTCATCCTTTAACTATTCACTCCTAAATCCTTCACCCCCACATTTACTCCCTTCACCGTAACCTTTTCTGTCTGAAATTGTTCACCCTTCACTATTGATCCTTAGGTCTTCACCCTTCTCTCCTAAACCATTAACCATTCATGCCTAAAGCCTTCACTCCTAAACCCTTCATGATTCACACCTTAATCTTTTACCACCAATCCTAAAATCTTGATCCTTCACTCCTAAACCTTTCACCCCTAGCCCTTCACTCGTAAACCCTATTGATCCCTTAACCTATTAACCTATTAACCCTAAAACCTTGACCTTTTACCTTTAAACTCCAAATCTTTCACCCATAAACTCCTTACCCTTCAATTTAAAACCTTTCACCTATAAACCCATCACCCATAAATCTTTGACTCTTCACACATAAACCCTAAACCCTTCACCCATCAACCTAAAATACTTAACTCTTCACACTTAAATCATTAATTCCTAAATCCATCACCCCTAAACCCTTCAACCTTTAATCCTTCCCCCTTAATCCCTTCACCCCTAAACTCTTCATGCCAAACCGTTACACTATCCTAAAAAAGAATGGCTATGAGGTGAGAACAGTACAGAAGAGGGGGGTGACGACACCAGCATGGTTTGCACTAAAGTGGTTTTGTCCCAAAATCCTCTAGTCCACCTCTAAACCTGGCTTGCCAGCCTACACCCCTCCCCTCTAAGCTTACCAGTGTATACTCAGTCTACAATCAACATACTCTAACTTGGTCAGCCTGGAAATTTTGACAAGGAGACCTTGAAAACTGATTTTTCTCACAATTCATCATACTTGGGAATAAGAGACGACCCCTAAAGATCTACCCTTCCCTGCTTACAAGAACTGACATAAAGAGTGTTAATTGCTCAAGAATTCAATAGCACTGCCTTTCGTTACTTTGCGTTAGGTTGCTATATTACATGAGTGGAGCATAGGCATTACTGTGCATACACCCATGTATGTTGACACAAACCCATATTTACAAGGACTTGTAAACCTGGATTGCAGCACACATAGTCAGAGAAATATTCCCCCAAGGATTGTTTTCGTGTAGGAAGGTATCCCTTCCTGCACAAAAACAATTGTGCCTGTAAGCTTCTTCTGTCTGTGCAGTGCAGCAACCTGCCTTGCTGCACCTAGTTGTGTGAACTATTGGTAAAAATGCCCCTTAGCATCTCTAGCCGGGTTCCCCAATATGAGCTAACATCTGAGCCATGGTAGTTTTGTGTTCCTCATGGCCGGACGTGTGACTAGGCCATGCTAGGGCACTGTGCTTAGTGCGGGGCGCACAGCAAAAAGGAAAGCAGCGGACACACTTGTGGTTATTTGGTGCAGAACTGCCTAAGTCTAGCTCGGCCAACTTATTTATATTTCTTTGTCCTTTCACCCTTGAACATTCTACATTGGCCCTGAGGATGGGGGCGCTTACGGCAACACACCTTGGCCAACAATGTTACATTTCTCTTTTACCCCAATATAATAAAACATGTAAAAGACAAGACACTTGATTTGAACATTATAAACATCAACAACAGTCTCGGAAGGGAACCAACGACAAAACAACAGAAACAAAAACTGCCCGTTCAGGCTTAAGTATATGGGCCGCTTAGGACAGGAGCTGCAAGGGCCTGGCCTCAGTAGCGGCCCGTGATGGGAGTGCTGCCGGGCGCTGACGTGGGGCGGGGGAGGGGCAGGGTGGGGGGTAGTAAACTACGGATTACGGCCGATTAGAGGTAAGTAAACATATAAATAAATAAAACAAATTTCGTTGCGACCGCTGCATCGCCAAATGCGATGCAGCGCGCGCAACAAAATTCGTTTTATTTATTTATATGTTTACTTACCTCTAATCGGCCGTAATCCGTAGTTTACTACCCCCCACCCCACGTCAGCGCCCGGCAGCACTCCCACCACGGGCCGCTACTGCCTGGCCTACAGTCTTACAAGTCCATCACATAGTCTTGAAACTTCTGGGATGGAGTGGGTTTTCTCCATAGGTTATATGAGGGCAGGATGCAGTTTTGTCCATCTTGCACAGGGGTGGACCTCACTGTGTCTCCTTCCGCCGTCAACTGCATCCTTGACCCTCCATCCAAAGCAGGTTCCTGAGTGCTAGCCTTGTGGTGGTATGAGGGGTCAAGCGATAGTCCCTCAGAAACACGTAGATGGCCTTCTCAACGCATTGCTGCTCCGCCTGTGCTGTATGAATGTAATGTAATGTAAATAAAATTTGTAGAGCGCAACTAATGCCTGAGGGCGTCTTGGTGCTGTCGAGAACTGAAACAGGTGTGGCGGAGGGAAAAAAACTGCAGCTAGAGACTGGACTAAAAAGATTTTATACAACTTGTGTAAAAAGCCAGGTTTTTAGGCCCTTTCTGAAACTAGGCAGAGAGGGAGCTGTTTTCAGGGCAAATGGCAATTGGTTCCAAAGCATTGCTGTTTCCCTGAAAAAACTCCTACCTCCCCATATGGCCTTCTTAGCTGGGGGACCATCATATTCTTGGCCAAACCTGACCGTAGAGTTCTTGGTGGCATATACCATTTCAGTTTGTTCTTAAACTGGTCTGGCCCCAGTCCGTGCAAAGATTTAAAAGCCAGGCAGAGGGCTTTAAATTTACATCTTTGTCTGACTGGTAGCCAATGCAGTTTTCTGATGGCTTCTTTTGCTGATTCATTTTTTGGAATTTTAAAAATGAGGAGAGCTGCCGCATTTTGTAAAATCTGAAGTCTGTTAACAAGACCTGATGCAAGAGTAAGGTAAAGACTGTTGCAATAGTCAATCCGTCTCAGGATCATTGCCACAGTCACTGTTTTTAGAAGTTCAGCCGGTATGTATTTTTTGATTTTATTGATCAGCTTTATGGAGCAGAAAGATGCCAGTGTAATTTTGCCAATTTGTTCTTTAAGTTTAAGTTCTCTATCTATTATAACACCTAGGTTCTTAACCTTGGTTGCGGGTGTGGGCAGTGTGTCCAGCTCTGGCGGCCACCAGTCCGGCGTCCAAAGGCAGGGTTTATTGCCAAAGATGATAACCTCGGTCTTTGAGGCGTTCAGCTTCAAGCAATTTCTATCCATCCATTCGCTTACATTTCTCATACATGCGCTGAAAGCCCCTCCAGGGCTATTTTCCCCGTTTGTCAGCGACACCACAATTTGGGTGTCATCTGCATAAGAGGCTAGGGAATGGTCTTGGTGATAGTCCTCATGAACCTCTGGACCTCTCCCTTATCTTGAGGCCAGCGAGGTGCGACCTTGCGGTGCTTGGTTATTTGGGACAGGAGGTAACTGGCGAGGTACAGAACATTGGAAGTGGGTCCATTGTCCGTGCGGAACTCCCTTATGAGGCGTGTGATTGCTGCTAACCTTAAATGGGTGGCCATAGAGGCAGATGTGGAAATGCTGACACCCCTAGTGTATCGCAATTACCTCCTTTTCAATGTGGGAGTACCACAGTTCCATCGGGGTTAGTGCGCAGCTGGTGTAGGCAATGGGGGCCCCATCCCCACATTGCTGTTTCTGAGACAAGACTGCTCCCAGGCCGATAGGGCTGGCATCTACTGCCAGTTCAGTGTCTTTGTTTGTATTGAAATAGACGAACGTCATGTTCTCTGACAGTGCCCGCTTAGTATCCTGAAAATATTGCTCTTGCTCGGGTCCCCAGTTCCAGGGGGTCAACGCTTTCGTGAGGTCTTACAGTGGTCCGGTGAGCTGGGTGAGGTTCAGCATGAATTGGCTGCAATAGGTGACCATGCCCAAAAAGTTTTTAACACCAGTGGCGTTAGTTGGCGCTGGTGCTGAATGGACACCACAAACTTTGGCCTGGTCAGGGGTGACTCTCTTGGCAGAGAAACGGTAGCCAAAGAAACAAGGGGCGCGTGTATCAAGTCTGCATTTTGCGATTCTCAAATAGCAAATTTTACTGATTCGCTATTTGGGAATCACAAAATGCTAAGCATGTAGGAATCGCAAAAAAGTGTGGGATTCCTTAACATTACCTAATAGCGATTCGGCAAATAGCGAATCGCTATTAGGAAATGTGACTCCATTCATTCCTATGGGCCTACAGGCCCATAGGAATGAATGGTATTGCATTCGCTAATTGCGATTACCAAATTGGTAATCGCAAATAGCGAATGCAAAGCCAAGGCTTCCCAGGGGCCTAAGGCCCCCCTGAAGCACCCCGAGAAAAATGCAAGTGTGCACATGTAAAGCACGCACGGCACTTTGAAAAATGCATTTTTGTGCATTTTTCAAAGTATGCACATATTACCATCAACGTGAAGTTGATGGTAATTAGCGTTTCCTAAATGCACAGTTCACATTTAGGAAAGGCTTCTTGCATCTGCATTAATTCCCTATTTGCATTTGCAATTTAGGGAATCGCAAAAAATTGAGATTACCTAAATTGTGATTTGCCCAAAACTTACAGTTACATGCATCAGAAAAGGCCATTTTGCGATCGCAAACGGCCAATTTTTGTGAATCGTACTGTTTGCGATCGCAAAATGGCTTGATGCATGTGCCCCCAAATCTCTTCCTTGAGGAACTCACATTTTTCCTTGTGCAGGGTGAGCCCGCAGCCTTGGAGGCGCTTGAACACCGCTCTCAGTATGGGAAGGTGTTCCCCCACTGTGGGTGTACGGACAAGAATATCATCCTTGACATTCAAAAGTCCCTGAAGACCAGCTAGTACTCCCCTGATAATCGCCTAAAAGACTTTGACGTTGCTGGATATGCCGAAGTTGAGGCGTTTGTACCGCCTCAAACCCAGGTGGGTGGAGAATGTTGTCACATGTGTTGGAGGAGCATTTAGAATCAGGAACCAGATAAACGTTTGAGTGCGTATGCTCTGGAACGGAAAAAGAGAGTCTGAGAGGCGAGTTTCACAATTCTGGAGTCCCAGTTTTATTAACCTATACAATCAATCTAACTTAAGCAATCAAGTGTCAAAGGACACGTAAATCATCACAGAGAAGTCACAATACAGTTTACGCATTTAGGAAAACTAAAGTATAATGAGAATTTACTCTATCAGAGTGAGTGATAGGAAGAAGAGATAACAGCAGAGTGGAATTATTCAATGCAACCTTATATAAGTGAGTGTCAGAGACAGAAATCATCAAAGTATGCAATACCAAGGAGGGATAGGAAGAGAACAAAACAGCAGAATATGATAAATCAGATAAGTCTAACCTAACCAAAGATAAGGCAGCTATCTAACGCAGCTGGGGGAACATCAAGTGGCGTCAAGTTGACTGCTCATCAGTGATGTTCATCCAAGGCTCGGTGACAGGCCCTTAAATACAGTTCTTCGCACTGCAGTTTGAACACAAGGCCAAGTGCTTGATGAAGAAACAAAGTTACAAAAATACACTGAAACCGCAAATGCTCTTCTTGCACCTAGGTATGGGGGGGTGAGGGTAACAAGTTAATCTACAAGCGGGGCCCACGTGGGCACTTTTATTCTATTGGCTTGCAGCATAAAGCACAAAACAGCAGTGATTGGTTACATTCATATGACATGACGGTCCCTCGTGGGGACATCTTCTCAGGGCAGGGCTTGGGGACTTGTTTACTCTGAAGGAACTGAAGACAGTGACCTGGGGTTATGGCTCATACAGAAGAGATGTATCTGAGTTAACTAGAGGGCATGTGGCCCTCAACTTCTATCTTCTCAGGGCATTGTGGAGAATTTAGTACAGCCCAGCCTATGGCCTGACTGGTTTTGACCGGATTGGTGGATTAGGGATTTGCTCACGTATATGTTTTAATTCTGACACCTATGGGGTATAACTTGGACCCTGCTACACATGCCGGGACTCATGTGCTAGGAGAATCTGATGGTAGCCAAACCTCAGGTCCATCTTTGAAAACCAGTGGGAGCCTGACAGTACTCCTACGATGTTGTCCAAAGTCGGGGTTATCTGTCTTTCTCTCTTTATGGCTATGTTTGGACGCCTCATGTCAACACATATTCGTACCTCTCCAGGTTGCTTCAGTTTGCGGGTCTCCACAATAGGTAAGGCCCAGGGCGTGCGTCTCTCCACTCTCTCAATTATGTCCGCCTCCACTAGCTTCTGTAACTCTGCCTCTACCTTTGGTTGAAGATGAAATGATGCTCTGCGGTAGCTCAGGGCGACGGGTTGGGCTGACTGATCAATGTGCAGGCAGATTACTTGGTCTTTGAGGCAGCCAATGCCATGGAAAAGGTGTTCAAACTCGCTGAGAGTCCACTGTGCTTGCATGGTTCCCAAAGGCGAACTGGACTAACACCAGGTGTTCAGCTGTGTGGCAGCTGGTAAGCATGTCAGATCCACCTCTGGTGATATGTACCTTTTTTATTCAGAGTTTTATATATAGCGCGAACTTGACCCAAAGGTATCGGGTATCAGAGCGCTTTACATGAGCACCAGTTTTGTTACAGACGGACACATTCATTTTTGTTAGGCACGGGGAGATTAAATGCTTTGCCCAGAATCACAGGATGTTGAGCGTCGTTGCTGAGACTCGAACCCGGTTCCCCAGATTTGAGGTCGGCCGCCCTAGCTGTTAGGCCACATCCTCTCCCTGTTTTTATGGACTGTCCTCGGTGACTGAACGTGGTGGTAAAGACAAGAGGGGGGTATGTCGTGGTGCCGAAAGCGTACACTCTGCTGGTGGTGGGGCGAAGTGTTGGCAGAGATGGTATCTTCTGATGTAGAGCTAAAGGCAGTATGCTGATCGACGCCCTGTGCCCATGATAGCCCTGAGCGGTTGTCCCTCTATTGTGACCTGACAGCGGGGAGCATGATGGGTGTGGCCCAGGGTTAGTGCTACTGCATGTATGACGTGGACAGTCCCTTCTGGGAATCGTCATCCATAACATCATTGTCTGCAAACATTGATTCAGTTTACACGCAGTTGGTTGTTATCTTCTTGGGCCCTTTCGGCAGAGGTGTTGAGCGACAAACCTTGGTGTAGTCGTTCATCTTCCACCATGTGGAACATTTCTTCCCTTTTGCCGGGCATTCACCTGTGTGTGGGGTGGCACTGCCACACCACCGGCACTGCCTGTTGGTTTGAGGTGTCTTTGTACAGTCACGCTTGCCGCGGGGTGTGAGAGGCTGGCTTAGTATATGGTGCTCACTTATGTAAGTGTAGCACCCTGCACTAATCCAGACGACCCTTATCGTGATTTAGTGGTTTTAGACAACCTTAGAAAGCTTTCTAAGTGGTAACTGTGGAAAGCAGCCTTCAGGCTTAGTCCAGAAGGAGTGTAAAGCAGCTTGTTTTACCAGATCTTAATCTTATTGGTATAGGTTAAGTGAAAAAGAACCACACAGTGTATTTCTAAAAATAGGTATTTATTTTAAGACACTCACTAACACATAATAATATCTCCTACCCGGAGATATAACACAATGCACATAATACTTTGCAAATAAAACAGGTAAGTAGCACAAATACATAATGGTCTCTAGGGGGAGCCCAAACCATATACTAAAATAGTGGAATGTGAACCCCGACTCAAGACCAGAGTGGACCCAGAAGACGTAGAAAAGCCTTGACCCAAGGAACTACCCAAGGTGAGTATCTAGGAACCCCACAGAAGTCGTGTGCAGAGTGGGAACAAGACCGCGTACTCAATGTTAGTCAATGGGTAAGTTGCAGTTTTAAAGAAAAAGGACCCTTTCCAGCGGACCCTGAAGACACCCCATGGAAGATGGAAGGTTGGAGAGTCACCCCACCCGTGGATACCCCAGGAACCAGGATACCTACACCAGGGAAGCCAGGTGCATAGGTGTCAAATGACGTCGGAAACCACCGTAAACCACAGTGGAGGACTTCAGGAAGGGTGCTGCTGGAGAAGAAGATGAAGGAGTCCGGTGGAACCCAAAGGTGGATTCAAGGTGAAGAGAACCTGCAAGCAGAAGGAACAGAGTCTATGCCACTCAGGTGAGACCAGGAAGCACAGAATACAAATGCCCAACGATGTCGGGGATGCAGGAGAGGTTGATGGTGCCCTTCAAGTTGCAGCTGTGCAGACCAGGTGACGCTGTGGAAGACCAGGAGCCGTTTACAAGCTGCCCAACATCAGATGTCGAGAGCCAGGAGGTCAGTGACCGGCAGGGGCACCAACAGGCCTTGGCAGCAACAACCAACGTAGATGATGAAAAAGGTGCAGTGTCGGGACCAGCAAGGTCCAAGTGACTCACCACAAGCAGGTAAGTCGGAGCAGGCCCCGAGCAAGCAGAGGAGCCCACCGAAGCCAAAGAAGACCCTCAAGAGGACCCACGGGCCGAAGGCACAGGAGTCGCAAGAGGACTTTGAGCAGCTCACCAATGAAGACGGCCCACTGTGCAGAGGAAGTGGTGAGGGCAAAGATCTTGGATGAACAAGTTACTTAAGGCTGGAGCTTCTTGGAGCCCGAAGATCTCTGGAGGAGAGAGTCAACAAGCCTTGGCAATTGCAAGTCAACGCGGTGCACAGGGGTGCTGTTCCAGTGGTTCTGACGAGGGATACTGGCCTCAAGCTCAGTATGAAGACAGTGTAGGCCTCGAGGGAGTTGCAGAACCACCACCTGTATTGCTAAACCTTTCGGAGTCTGTGGGAGCCCGGGATCAGCAGACCGGTCAGTGGTGTTGCGGTGCCTGCAGATGGAGGGGAGTGACTCATTCACTCCAAGGGAGATTCCTTCTGGTGTCTTGGATGTCCATAAGCCTGGTAAAGAACCTGTATGGAGCATGGACACAGATGTTGCAGAAGACCAGCAGGACGACGAGACCAGGAGCAGCAGGAATCTTCCTCGGTGCAGTCTCGGTTCCCAAAGCGAAGTCCAGTGAAGTCCAGAGTGTCCAGACGGTCGAAGTGGAATGTGATCTGAATCTTGTCCCACGACAAATCTAGGGACCCACCCACAGGTAAGCCCTTAAGTACCCTTAGGAAAGGGTTGGGACGATTCAGGGGTCCCTGCCAGAGGAGGGGAGTATACTCCCATGTCCTTTGTCCAGTTTCGTGCCAGAGGGGGAGCCAATAGCTCCCTGAACTGGTTTGAACTGGAGTATGATAGGAGGACACCAAATGTGCCCTTCAAGCAGTCTCAGTGTGCTGGCAAACGCCCCCACCCTGCCCCAATACACTAAACCGTGTCTGGGAGGTGGTCACACCTCCCTGTAACAGGATATCTATTGTTCTGCGTGGCTCAGCAGCAGGAGGGCAGAAACATGTCTCTGGTCGGCAGCAGCCCTAGCTTGCTGTCCGGTTCTGGAAGACTGGTACCTGGAGCACTGGGGGCCTCCCGGAGGAGCTTTACAGTGCATGGAATCATAACTCCCACACCGTTTACGGTATGGGGGTATGATTCCAACATATTTGATACCAAACATGACAGGGTTCGTTACAGCCAGTTTAGAGATGGTCATCGCGTAATGACGCATGGCTATTTTATATATCGTTATGGCTGATGCACTTACAACCCGGGAGAATGGTCTCCGAAGGTTGTAAGGGTGCCCCGCTCATGCAGGGGCACCCTCACACTTAGAACCGAGCACCCAGCCTTCAGTATTGAAAGGCCTGCCTTAATGGTGACATATAGGTTTTAAGTGTAGTGACCTCAGATATAAGAAAACCTATATCTGTCATAAGTGGTGCTAGCACCAGCTTACGCAGGCTGCAATGGCAGGCCTGGAGTCACAATTTGAGTAGTCTATCATGGGTGGCATAATACATGCTTCAGCCCATGGGAAACCCCTGGTGTATCTATGCCTTGGGTACCTTAGGACCGTACACTAGGGACTTATCTGGGTACACCAGTAGCCAATCTGGAGTGTACCTAAGTACTCACCATGTCCAATTTAGGGAGGAAGCACAGAGACTGGAGTCCTTGTTAGCAGGATCCCAGTCAGACTAGTCAGAAAAATATGATAACACCAGCAAAAGTGGGGTGACCATGAAAGCAGTTTCTACTTTCCTACACCCCCCACCCCAAACGTAAGGAGATGAGACTAACCTTGCTCAGTTGAGTCTTCATTTTCTAAGTGGAAATATCTGGAGAGACCGTCTGCGTTGGCATGGTTACTCCTAGGTCTGTGTTCCACTGAATAGTCCATCCCCTGTAGGGAAATGGACCACCTAAAAAATGTGGGATTTTTGCCAGGGGTGGGCGGAGTGCCACTACATGGAATTCCACGAAGTTGCCTAAAAACTCTGCGGAATTCTTCTCTGCTCCGGCCTACATGCAGGCAGCAGACCTGAAGGGTTCATGACCCCCAGACTGCCGCCTACTTTACACTACAGCACTTGCCTGGGTCTGAGCATGCGCAGTCCTCCCAAGACGTACAGCTTAGGAGGTTTGCTTTTGCACCGAGGACGGCAAGGAGACCAGGACAGGAGGAGGGCAGCCCGGGCACAGTGGAGAACGCCAGACCCAGGTAAGGCCTGGTCCTCCTCCCCCCTTAACTCTCTCCACAGGGTGGGCAGCAAGGGCAAACTCCGCCACGCCGTGGAATCTGAGTTTTTGCTCGAGCTCTGTGTTCCCAGCGGAGCGCGGAGTTGGCAAAACTCCTCAAACTCCGCTGGCGGAGCAGAGTTCGCCACCCACCCCTAATTTTCACCCTTCATCTGTTTAAGCCATACGAGGGGCTTATGGTCTGTCTGAACAATGAAGTGAGTACCAAACAGGTATGGTCTCAACTTCTCCAGGGCCCAGACCACAGCAAATGCCTCCCTCTCTATAGCTGACCAACGATTATCCCTAGGGGTCAACCTTCTGCTTATAAAAGCTACTGGTTGGTCCTGGCCCTTTGCATTCAGTTGGGACAAAACAGCTCCTACGCCTATCTCAGATGCATCTTTCTGGACAATAAAGGTTTTGGAATAGTCATGACTTTGCAGAATGGTAGCAGTGCACATGGCCTGCTTCAGGTCATCAAATGCCTTTTGACAGCTAACTCTCCACTGAACTTTTCTTGGGCATTTTCTTGGAGGTGAGATCATTAAGGGGAGTCACAATTGACCCATATCCCTTAACAAACCTCCTGTAGTTCCCAGTCAGGCCCAAGAAAGCTCTGACCGGAGTCTGGGTAGTGGGAGCAACTGAGTCCATAATAGTCTGGATTTTGCTCTCCAAGGGTTGAACCTGGCCTCCACGTACCAGGTGGCCCAAGTATGCAACCTTGCTCTACCCTTTCTGGCACTTGGTGGCCTTGATAGTGAGCCTGTCCTTTGCAGGGCCTCCAGAACATTTCTGATGTGGGCCAGGTGATCCTCCCAGGTGGAGCTAAAGACAGCAAAATCATCTAGATATGCTGCACTATAGGCGTCCAGACCTGTTAGGACTTTTTCCACCAGCCTCTGAAATGTGACAGGTGCATTCTTCAGACCAAAGGGTATCACAATAAATTGATAAAGCCTACTGGGGGTTGAAAATGCTGTTTTTGGCTTGGCATCCTCAGCTAGTCTGATTTGACAGTAGCCAGCAGTCAGGTCAACTGTACTCAGAAACCTGGCTGAGGCCAAAGTATCTATGAGCTCATCTGCCCTTGGAATAGGATGGGCATCAGTCCTGGTGACCGCATTGAGGCCTCTGTAGTCCACACAAAACCTCATCTCTCTTTTTCCACCCTTGGTGTGAGGTTTTGGTACCAGGACTACTGGACTAGCCCAGGGGCTATCTGAAGGCTCAATGACCCCCAATTCCAGCATATTTAAGACCTCTGTCCTGATGCAATCTCTGACATGGTCAGACTGTCTGTAAATGTTTGTCTTTACTGGCAGACAGTCACCTGTGTCCATCTCATGGGTACACCAGGTGGTTGGACTAGGTGTCAGAGAAAACATATGCTTGTACTGATTGAGGACCTGCCTGCAATCAGCTTGCTGCTGGTCAGTGAGGCTGCCTGCCAAGGCTACTCCATCCACTGACCCATCAACAGGGTTCTCAGAGCGGAGATCAGGGAGAGGGTCACTCTCTTCCTCCTGTCCCTCATCAGTTGCCATGAGCAAGCTCATGTCAGCCTTGTCCACAAAAGGTTTTAGGCGGTTCACATGAAGTACCCTGTGGAGACTTCTTGGAGTGCCTAGGTCCACCATGTAGGTGACCTAACCTTTCTTTTCAATGATGGTGTAAGGGGTACTCCATTTGTCTTGGAGAGCTGCTGGGACCACAGCCTCCAACACCCACACTTTCTGGCCTGGCTGGTAAATAGTCAGGACAGCCTTTTGGTCATGCCAGGCTTTCTGAAGCTCTTGTCTGGGCTCAAGGTTTTTACTTACCTTCTTCATGTACTCAGCCTAATGTGAACTCAGGCCAAGGACATAGTCCACAATATCCTGTTTAGGAGGTTTGAGAGGCTGCTCCCATCCCTCCTTAACTATGCACAATGGACCTCTAACTGGATGTCCAAACAGAAGTTCAAATGGGCTGTAGCAAACCCCCTTCTGAGGAACCTCTCTTTAGGCAAAGAGAAGGCAGGGTAGTAAGACATCCCATTTTCGCCTGAGCTTTTCTGGCAATCCCATGATGATACCCTTAAGAGTCTTGTTGAATCTTTCACAAGCCCATTGTACTGTGGATGGTAGGGTGTGGTAAACTTATAGTTTACTCCACACTCTTTTCATATCGTATTTATATAACTAGACATGAAGTTGGTACCTCTGTCTGCTAAGACCTCCTTAGGGAAGCCCATTCTGGAAAAGATTCCTAGGAGGGCCCTGGCCACTATAGGAGCTGTAGTGTTTCTAAGGGGGATTGCTTCTGGATACCTTGTGGCATGGTCCACCACCACCAGGATAAAACTGTGTCCAGATGCAGTTGGAGGGTTCAAGGGACCAACAATGGCAATCGCCACCCTCTCAACGGGAACCCCAACCACTGGAAGTGGAATTAAGGGGGCATTTGTAGTGCCACCTGACTTACCACTGGCTTGGCAAGTGACAGGATTGACAAAATCCTTGATGTCTTCTGACATTTGGGGCCAGTGAAAATGAGGGACAATCCTGTCCCAAGTCTTACTTTGCCATAGGTGTCCTGCAAGGAGAATGTCATGTGCCAGGGAGAGAAGAAACCCCCTGAACTTCTGAGGTATTACCAACCTCCTGTTGGCACCAGGCTTAGGGTCTCTACCTTCAGAATACGGAAGCCCATCTTCCCAATAGATCCTATAGGACCCACTGACATTCCCTGCTTTCTCAGCAGCAGCTTGCTGTCTGAGGGGTTCAAGAGAGGGGCAGGATTGCTGCCCTGAACTCAAGTCTGCCCTAGAAGGGCCCTCTGCCCCCAAGAACTCTGCCTGGTCAGGTCCAAGTTCCTCTGGAATGGTTCCTTCACAGGGACTGAGGTCATCTCCCTCAGGAGCCTGATCCTCACTGGGAGTTAGGGAGGAGGATAACTCCTTACCCTTCTTGTTCCTTCTCTTAAGAGCAATCTGGTACATGTTTCCAAGATCCAGTGTTCCCTCAGTGCTTACCTGTTTGGCCTGAGCCCCGGTTACAGCAAAGACACTGGCAGAAATGCCCATCATTTCTGCATGAGTCCTGAACTCTACTTCAGACCAGGCTGAAGTTTCTAAATCATTGCCCAACAGACAATCTACAGGTAGGTCTGGAGATACCACAACTCTCTTAGGTCCAGTTACCCCTCCCCAGCTGAGATTCACAACTGACAAGGAATGATCAGTCCTGACATTGCTAGCATTGGTTACTTGGTTCATTTGTCCAAGTATGATTTGTTCAGGGGACACAAGTTTCTCTGTCACCATTGTGACATTGGCCTCTGTGTCCCTGAAAGCCATTGCTTCCTTTCCATTGATCAAAGTCTGTTGCCTGTACTTCCCAAGTTAGTGGGACTTACTAGTAAGGTGGCAGGATCAATGCCACCATCACAGACTAGAACAACCTGAGCTGGAGTTCTGACTAGGCCAGAACCCACCTCAGAACCCAAGATTAACCCAACTAATCCCTTGGTTGCTGTACTACCACTTGTACTGGTGCTAGGGGGCGCAGTTGCCTTAGGGGCAGTGGTAGTAGGTTCCTTGGCCTTTGGACAATCAGCATCTATTGTCCAATGGGTCTTTACTTTACATAAATAACACCAAGGTTTCTTTTTGCCTTTCTTGGAATTTTTGGACTCCACCCCAGTTGTAGGTTTTTGTGGACCTTGAGAAGATTCCTTTTTATCTTTACCCTTGTCCCCACCTTTATCTTGGGATTTAGAAGAATCTTGCCTCTTCTGGTCATCTCCATTACCATGGTTTTTCTGCTTTACCCTGGTGCGTGCCCATTTGTCTGCCTTCTTTCCCAATTCTTGGGGAGAGGTCAGATCAGAGTCAACCAGGTACTGGTGCAAAAGGTGGTTCTGACAATTATTAAGGATGTGCTCCCTCATTATCAAATTATACAATCCTTCAAAGTCCTGTACCTTCCTTCCATGAAGCCTTCCTTCCAG